>CM057230.1:96947715-97043940 GCA_029891385.1 Erythroxylum novogranatense
TGGAGATTCACCCAATCTAGGCAGTTGATTCACTTTCAGCTGAGTATTTTCTTTAACTCTTCAACATCAACTTTCTGGTGTATGTGTTCTATTCGTGTTGTCTTTTGGTTTTGATGAAGAGTGATTTAAGTGATTGCTCTTGATGATTCATGGTTGAGAGTAAGGCAGAAAAATCCCAGCAGCTGACTACGACTATTTACGTAGTGATCAACTTTCAAATTTATCTTGGAAAGAGTTGAACTTATCGAGAAGTTGCTCTTTTCTATCTCAAGTGTTTTTGTTCTTGTTCCTAATTATTATAATAACTTGAGTTGTTCATCAATTGTCTTTATCATTAAAAGTTATTAAAGAAAATTCTTTGTTGAGGTTAACATGAGTCGGTCGTATTATTGGGTGTGAAATATTTTCGCAGATTGTGAGGACGAGAGATAGTGACAAGGGTTGAGTGAGTTAACTCTATCAAGCCTTGTATAAAGCTATTGATGTTCTTTGGTGAAAGTATTAAATTGGGTATATATTTTGTAAACAATCTATAGAAACTATGATCTGAGTCTTGTGACATACCTTAGATCTGTATAGGCTATGCTGGAAATTTTCCCATTTGGTGGAAAACAATTAATTGTCTTTTAACGATTTTAATAACTTATCGATTAAGTTACATAAATTTGATCAAGATAAAGACAATAAAGTGGTTAAATAAATAATCTAGATTAATAAGCTAAAGTTCATGAAAAAAATAAACCCCAATTAGTGTGAACAGAACCCATATCGACCCTGTAATGGAAAAACTTAACCCTGGGCAAAGGCAGGCAAGGCACTTGCTTAGATCCCAACTTCATGAAAGATAAAGTAGGCAATAAAAATGACTCCATTTTATTTCATTTTGTTCTTTATAAAAGTCTTGATCTTCGTAAAGAGCAATAAAAGGGTTCCTATTTTACTTCTTTTGTTCTTTATAAAAGTCCACTCTTGATTATCATAAAAAAAGAAAAAAGACAAAATAAGAACCTTTTTTATTTACCCAAGGTTTATAAAACGTTAGGACCACCTTTTTGATATGGATGTTATATAAAGATACTCAGATTTCCTACAATTGCTCATGTTATTCGTGAATGTAAAAATACTCTTGACTCATTTAGAGGTTCGCGCTTTGAGAAAATTATAAAAAGAATTTCAAGTGTCCCGGTGAGTCGATCCTGTAAAGGTGGTTTTTCTAAAATCAGCTTGTTCGGGTTAAATAAGCCAACTAATCAACCATTCACTAAATACATTTATTAACTTTTTAAGATAGTCAAATAGTTAATTTGTATCAATCAACTAAAAAAGTAGCTAATAATCTGTTTACTAAACCAGCTTAAATACTGATAAAGTTTTTGCATGATTGCTAGATCATAACGACATAAGTTGTTAGCTAATGACAGGACAAGAACCTTAGAATGAAAAAGCATAGTTCGTACAGCTCACGCCATCTACGAAGTCTCCTCGAACTTGACCCATGCAATGACCTCTCATTTCATTCAGCTTCTTCTATCTTCGACGTAGACGGTGGAGTAGGAAAAAAGAATCTTAGAATGAAAAAGCATAGTTCGTACAGATCACGGCTTGACGCAATGACCTCTCATTTCATTCTGCTTCTTCTATCTTCGACGTAGACATTGGAGTGGGAGAAAGAATCTTAGGATGAAACAGCATAGTTCGTACAGGTCACCCCATCTACGAAGTCTCCTCGAACTTGACCCATGCAATGACCTCTCATTTCATTCAGCTTCTTCTATCTTCGACGTATACGTTGGAGTAGAAAAGTCGAATATTTGAGAAATGTTTTAAAACTAGACCGGTAGAAAAAAATATTTAAAGTTTAAATTAGTATTAAATCGTTACTCTCACCCGTCCAGACATTTCTTTTTTGCTGTAAATAAGTTATGCCAATTTCTTCATCAGCCCACTTCCACTCATTTTCAAGTTCTCAAGCGTGTACTCAGATACTTACAGGTACAATAACAATGCCATCATTGATTTCTCGTGGAGCTATAGATAAATTAACTGTTTTCAGTAATGCGGATTGGGCGAGTTGTTCTATGATCATTTATTGATTGGAGGATTTTTAATTTTTCTTGGCAATAATTTGTTAGCTTTGAAGTCTGCCAAGCAACGCACGATAGCTCGATCCTCTACCAAATCTGAATTCAAGGCCATTGTGAATGCTTGTGTTGATGTTAAGTGGCTTACGAAGCTTCTTCGTGAATTACATGTGACTCTTATTGCTCCTCCTCATATTTGGTGTGACAATGTTAGTGCAGTTTTTTAATCCTCCAATCCTGTGTTTCATGCTCGCATTAGACATGTGAAAATTGACGTTCCCTTTGTCCGTGATCTCATTGCTAGAAAAGAAATTAGTGTTGGAATTTTGTCTTCATCTGATTAATTAAGCATCTCTCCAAGCAACTATTTTATCATTTTGCTTCCAAGCTTATGCTTTCTTCTTCGCATCCTTTAGCTTGTGCTGGGCGGATTAGATAATATTTGTTAGTTAAGAAAATTGATTTGATTAAGATTAGATTTTTTTCATTGTATCTTTATCACTTGTATATATATATGACTTGTATTATTATCATCACCGTTTATACTTAAACAGCAAAAGGCTCTTCTCATTTATCTAAGCCATGCAAAACGGAGAAAATTCCGGTATGTTGGTCCCACAGAGAGCTCATGGATGCTTCATAATCAACAAGAAAAGACCAAAAAGTTTAATTCGAAGGACGACTTCAAGTCAATGGATTTTTATGTTAAATAATGCACGAAAGTTTTGGTGTGGTTACTCTCTTGGTGCAACAATAATGGCTTCTTCTTCTACCACTTCTTCTTTGGCCTCTCAACCATGCAAGTACGACGTCTTCTTGAACTTCAAGGGTGAAGACACTCGTCGAAATTTTATCAGCCATCTCTATGCTGCTTTGTGCCAAAAGGATCTCCAAACCTTCTTTGACAACAATGAACTCAAAAGAGGAGAAGAAATTGCCCGGTCACTTCCTCAAGCAATCAAAGATTCTACTGTTGCTGTCCTCGTTTTCTCAAAAAACTATGCACTTTCTACTTGGTGTCTAGATGAACTTGTGAAGATCATTAAATGTCATGAAACCCATGGACAGATTGTCATACCTATCTTTTACGAGATAGATCCCTCCCATTTAAGGAAACAGTCTCATGATGTTGCAGCAGCTCTTGTAAAACATGAGCAAAATCCCAAGAATGGACACAAGATCCGAAGATGGAGGGATGCCTTGACCAAAGCTTCCAATCTATGTGGGTTTGATTCTAAGGATTTCAGGTATGTCATAGTTTGTATGGTCAATCCAATAAATGGTTGGTTTGTTTTCATTAATTTATTTTGTGTTTCATAATTGGCAGCACTGATCATATGCTTATTAACAAAATAGTTGAAGAAATTTTAGAAAAACTGAACCAATCCATGACATGGGATGATCACTTTGAGAATTTGGTTGGTATGAACTCGCGCATTCAGAAAATTAAGCAGGTATTTACTATTAAGCCATTGGAGGTTTGTATTTTAGGAATTTGGGGGATGGGTGGTGTTGGAAAAACTACTTTAGCTAAAGTCATATATAATATGATGTCCCATCAATTCCAAGGTTGTTGTTTTATATATAATATAAGACAACAAGCAGAAGGAGGTCGCTTGATGAATTTACTAGAAGAACTTGTTTCAAAAGCATTGGGCGAGGAAAATCCAGTGAAACATATGCTCATTGCTGGGCCTACACCATTTCTTAAAGCAAGACTTGGTCGCAAGAAGATGTTAATTTTTCTTGACGATGTGGATGATTCACAACAAATAGAATTTTTGATTGGAGATCCATGTTGGTTCAGTTCAGAAAGTGTGATTTTCATCACTAGTAGAGATAAGCAAGTATTTCGAGGAAGAACTGATTTTATATATGAAGTTGAACTGTTAAATGATGATGAAGCCCTTCAACTTTTCACAATGAGTGCCTTCAAGCAAAAAAATCCCAAAGATGATTATGTGCCCTTGTCCAATTCAATTGTTAAATATGCACAAGGCAATCCTTTAGCTTTGAAGGTTTTAGGCTCCTCTTTAATTGGGAAAAAGGAAAAGGAGTGGGAAAGAGCAATAAATCAATTGTCAGAAGTTCCAAATATGAATATTCAAAGTGCGCTACAAGTTAGTTACAATGGCTTAAATAGGGTGGAGAAAGAGGTCTTTCTTGACATTGCATGCTTCTTCAAACATTTGTGGCAAACAGAAGTTAACACAAATATTCTGAGACAAATATACAAAAACAACAGGTTCAATATCGACATTATATTAACTGTTCTTGTAGACAAATGCCTTGTAACTGTTTCTACTCTTTTCAATCACAACATGTTGCAAATGCATGATTTATTACAAGAAATGGGAAAGGAGATCGTTCGTCAAGAATCTAAGCATCCAAATCAACGTACTAGATTATGGGATCATGAAGACATTTATAAACTATTTGTGGAGAATAAGGTAAGATCTTGAAGATATTTTAAATATTCCATTTTATTATTAACAATTTCTTATATTTTTTTTTTACTGAAAGCAGTTATTTATTACTATAATAACTTAAGTAAATGTTTGTTGTTGTTTATTAGGAAGCCGAAGTATTGGAAAGCATAATGCTTAACATGAGCAAGATAAGAGAGATAAATTTAAATTCCAAAGTGTTCATGAAGATGCCTAATCTTAAATTTATCTATTTTAATAGAAGCTTGGTTGAAAAAAGTAATTTACATCTCCTTCAAGGTCTTGATTATCTTCCTAACAAGATAAGGTATCTTTATTGGGATAAATATCCACTGGAATCCTTGCCACCTAATTTCCAACCAGAAAATCTTGCAATACTTAGATTGCCCAACAGCAACATAAAAGAAATGCACACAGAAGTCAAGGTATTTAATTTTTTATTCTTTTTATAATAAAAGTTGAAATTAATACTGCACTATAGTTGATAAAACCTTGTGTTATTTGTATTAATTACAGGAAAACTCAGTGGCATCTCAATATACAAATGGAATATTGAGTACCATCGTTAATAGTTTTGCAGTTTCATTAAAGTTCCTCCATTTATGGAAGTCAATTGGGCAAGTTAAGGTCACTGAGTTTTGTAAACAATAAAAGCATAACTCTTCTTCCAAACAGTAGAAGTGGATTTCTAGAAGCTCTTGAAGTTCTTGATCTTGGTGGTTGCAAAATTTGAATGCATTCCCAGAAATTTCAAGCAGCATTAAGGAGCTGATCTTAAGTGAGACTGCTATAAAGCATGTACCTTCATCATCAGTTGAACTCCTCAGCAAGTTAAAGAAATTAGAGATGAGGTGTTGTAGGGAGCTTGAAAGCCTTTCAAGCAACTTTTTAAACAAATTAACATCTCTAGAAAAACTTGATCTAACTGGGTCCTCACGCTTTAAGGAGCTTCCTGGAATCTTGGAGCCCATGTATAATTTGAAGCGTCTTGTGTTAAAAGAAACAGCCATGGAGAAGCTGCCATCGTCGATTGGCAATCTTAAAGGGCTCGTTTATTTAGATATAACAGACTGTCGGAAGCTTGTTTATTTGCCAGAAAGTTTCAATAATGCAATCGACTTACAGCTTTCCAAATGTAATTTTAGGGAATTGCCGGAGGACTTGAACTTCCTATATTCTGCATTTTTTCTATATTTGGGTGGAAATAATTTTGAGAGGATCCCTGCAGCCATCAAACAACTTTCACAATTGAAATGCCTTGATATAAGCGAGTGTAAAAGGCTTAAATCCTTGCCAGAACTTCCGTCTGGTGTCTTTTTTTTAAACGCCAATGGTTGTACATCACTAGAAGAAATATGGACCCTTAAACAGGTACACCTTGACTCACGAAAATGTCTAACAAAACTCAGTTTAAGGAATTGCTTAAAGTTGGATGAAGATGAATGTCAGGAAGCCGCAAATGCATTGTTGCGGAATCATCTAACTGCTTTTACAAGAAATCAAATGCAGAAACCATTGGTATTTAACTTTCTTACTTTCTCTCTTTTTCTTTATTTGGGTCTGTATAATTATTAATTTGAGTTATATTGTCAGGAGAATTTTGAAATGATCTATCCAGGAAATAGAATACCAGAGTGGGTCAAGTATCAAAGCATGGGTGATTCCATTCAAATCCACCTTCCGTCTCTTTGGTTGAATCATCTCTTTTTGGGATTTGCTTTCTACCTGTGTTACGATGAAAGATTCGAAGGCTTTCTTAGATATGATTGCTATCTTGGAGACAATTACCATTTCTCCTCAGGTAATTTCGTTCCTCAAGCATTACGCATCGAAGGAATAGATACGGAGCATATGATGGTCTTCATGAGTAGCAGTGTTTGTGAATGGGGACGTAGACATGGTAACTTTGAAGAGGGATTAGCCTTTTTTAAGTTTAGCGGCACAGTTGTCAATGGAATAAAAAAGTGCGGGGTTATACCATTGTATGCCCAAAAGGATGAAGTTGGATTCTGTGTAAATTTTGACTTTCCAACTTCAAGAGTATCCAAGTTGAAAAGATCAGCCACAAGTGCACAGTCATTCCACTATACGCCTGAAAAGAGGTTGAAGATGGACGAAGTTGAATGAAATTAATTCCAGTTCAATGCTCCTGCGAGGTAAGTTGTATATGTTTCTCTATTTTGAGTTTTGTCATTAAGGGAAGTATGTAGTTTGATATTTTTGGAGCATGAATTCTTTTTTTTTTTTTTTCCCTTTGTCTTATTACGTTTTTTTTGATTGAGTATAATAACAACTTCAACTTCAATGTGGATGGTACATATGAAGAGAAAGTAAGAGAGATTCCTTCAAAAAATGTGAAAAACAAAGAAAACCGAACAAACTCTGTAAGATAGATTACTTGAAAGGATCTTGCAATTATTTTTTATGTAACATTTGGTTTTCTTTGAATGCAATATATAGTAGAAAAGGAAAACTTTTTAGTAAATTTATCTTTTGTTCTTATTGTTAAGATATATTATGATAACTTATTGTTTAATTTTGGGCATTATTTAAAATTGGACTTAGTTGGACATACTTGAAATTTTGTACTCTTATCTTTTATGAGATTCCTTCAAACTGTTACAGCTGTATTGGAGCTGTGTTTTTAGGTGATGTGTGGGGCTATATTGGTGTTGTTTTTGGGTGAATAAACGATGGGTATCTTATGACTTGGAAACTGGAATTTTTGGGCCATCCTGGAGGATCTTTTGCATCTGATTTCATGAGGATACCATCCATAATTGAAGCTGCATTTTCTGTCAAGGCATGTGTTACCTTGTTGTGCCGTTTATCGTTGATTGTGTGTGACTTTTGGTGTGGTTGGGATTAGTGAGTGGTTGTGTCCAAAAACTCCAGCAGTTCTTGTGTATTTTGTAGCTCCATTCTTTGTAATGTTTCGGTGAAGAAACGTGAGTTTTGTTGGTGATATTTTTCTGTTGTTGTATGTGGGATGTTCTGGTGATAATATCGAAAGTCTACATTAGCTTTCTTGGTGGACAACTTTCGATCTTTTGTTGAAGAAGGAGGAATTATTAGGAAAGATGTTTTTTTTTTAAATCTTAAATGTCTTTGTTTATGTTCTTTATTGTTTCAATCACTTGAGTTGTTTAATTCTTATCTTTATTTTCAAATGTTATTGGTTAGCATGAGTTTATCGTGTTATTGAGAGTGGTTTACTTTCACGAGTTGTGAGGACAAGGGATAGTGTTGCGGGTTGAGTGAGTTGGCTCAGTAAAGTTTTATATAAAACTATTATTGTTAGCGAAATTATTAAGTTGGGTGAAGGCCCCACAAGCGTAGGCAAAATGTGTTTGTAGTATCCCGTTTTCTCATATTAAGGTTAGAACCCTAGATAATAGTACATGAGAGATATTATTGAGAAGTTAGGTTCATTTCATGCTCACGCATAATATTAGAATAAACATATGTGAATTTGATTTTTCTATACACATTACAATGACTGTTCATGCACTCATTTGACTTATTCTAGAATATAAATGATTTTAAAATGATTATGAAGTGAATAGTGAATATTTTGTCTTGAAAATTGATTTGGTGAATTATATTATTGACTTAAAATTTTGGTAAAAATTTGAGAAAATTATGAAATTATGGGTATTTTATACTAGAAAATGTCAAGTGACAAGACAATTGATTTATGATAGTAGAAATAAGTGTTGGATGACAATTGAAATAATTGCAAATGATATTAGGATTTGTTGAGAATGTGATATTGAAAATTGAGTGACAAATAGACTAGAGATTAATGGTATTGAGTATCATTATTAAAAGATGTCATTTTGGTTATTTAAGTGATAAGTGTCATGACACATGTCATTACACCCACCAGGCAATTGTTACCTTGGTTTGTTAAACCCACCCACGTTATTTACCTCTTGAAAGACCATCTTTGTTTTTTGTCTTTCACGTTGCCATATGCTCTCTTTTTCTTTATTTTCGTTTTCTTCACTCATAATCTTCTCACTCTCATCCTCATCACATTGGGTTCTTACTTTCCTTCACTTTGTTTCTTCAAAATCTTTGCTATCTCTTCATCTTGTTGCTAAAAGCCTAATCTACCCACCTCCATGTTGATGATCATGTGAGCCATGGATAGCTAGGGTTTACGTGACTTTTGAAGAAGCTTGGAGTTTTATCAAGTTGTACATTGTTCTTCATGATTTGTTGAATGAAATATGTATGATGATAGTTAGAGGTTAAGTGATCATAAAATGGTATTTTATATATGTTGGAAGTAGGTAAAGAAATGTCCACATTGATGTCTTGTTTTTGTGTTTATGATGATCGATATTTCATAAGTTCTTGTAGAGATAAGTTTGAAATAGAAAGATCATTAAAAATGGTGTAGGAAAAAGTGTAGAAAAATTTGATAGATTAATGGATGTTTCATGTTTTGTTTTCAATGTATATTAACGTGGATCTCTTTGTGTGTTTTGGAGATGAACTGAAATGAGTCTAGAGTTAAAGACAGGAAGTAATATGGTGTCTTAAAATGGGAAGAATTAAGGTGATAGTTAAAAGTGAAATAGATGTGAGATTAGAGTTGAGCATGTGCAGAAAGTTGGTGATGAATGTATATACATATGTAGACGTTCTGTTTTTGGTGTTATGATCAAACATAAAATATGATTTGCTTTTGATTGAAATTGAGTTGAAATGGAAGTAGGAATGAAGAGGAAATGAAGTAGAAAAGATGATCTATGTACAAGATGTGTTAGATGTAAAATGTAGGAGTTAAAAATATGGAAAATTGAAAGAGAATGGTTGAAATATGTTAGCTGTAACGTTTCCACTGAATATGCATTTGTATTTTAGCCATATCTTGATATGTACATATCCAAATGAGATGATTTTAAGTTTAGATTAAACTAGAGACATATGGTTACAATTTTCCTTAAAGAATCAAATTTTAATTACATCTCTAAGAGTTTCAAAATTTTGCTTGAAATTGAGTATGAGTACTATTGCAATTTGAGTATAGTCTGAAATATTTTGTGTATAACTTGTAAAATAATGAACCAAATTGTGATAACTTGGTGTCATTAGAAACTTAAGAATATGTGAACATTTTTTAAAAAGAAGGTGTTGCCTAAATGCTTCATTTTCCTTATCTTAATGACCATGCAAAATGGACCTGGAAATCTATTTTTAGAAAAAAAAGCTGGAATGATCGAATGAGTTATAAACTTATAATAAATTTGTTTTATTGAGGTGTAGACCTAAGTTCAAATTAGATTTATGTAAGTTTCGATATATGAGTGATCATGTGATGAGAATAATGGAAATATACCTAGGATTGTCATTGAGCATGCATAATGCATAATCCATGTGCACAAGTTCAAGTGGTTGGCTAGTAGATCCAATATTTTTAGAAGGAAAGCTGCATTTGACTTATTTACCTTTAAACAAGCCTAAAAAACCTTAGTTCTTTTGAACTTTAAGGTCGATAGTCCTCTTACTAACTTGTTTTTGGACAATTTTGATATAATGCTCATTCTGGCATGTCTAAATCTTCTGTGCCAGATAAACAAATCCTTTTATAGAGAAATAAAACACTTAACACTTTGTAAGGACATGTCTTCCAGTTGAGCACAATATATATTTTGATTTCTAGGACCATCAAACAAAATATTATCATTATGAATATCGACAATTTCACGATGAGATGTATAAAAAATAACTTTGTAACCTTTGTCACATAGCTGACTCACACTTAACAAGTTATATTTCAAACCATCAACAAAGAGAACGTTGTCAACAGATATACAATCAGAATCACCAATTTTACCAATTCCAATGACCTTTGCTTTATTTTGGTCTGCAAACATAAAATTACCTCCGTCTTTTCTTTCAATGTAGTTAAAGTGTGATATTTTACCTCCAATTTTCTCGAACATCCACTATTAACTATCTATTGATTCTCCCTCGTCTCCGTTTTGAAACATATATGCAAAAAGCATTATCTCATTTAAGGTACCTAGATTTTTCTGGATCCTTTCGAGTTAGTAGTTTGACCTTTCGGTCTCTAAACATACATATGAGATAATTTCTTTTTACGAAAATTACAAGAATGACTAGTGTGACCATATTTACCACAGTAATCGCATAAAATAGATTAATGATAGTTGTTATGATTTTTGCCACTTAGCAGGTTCCTACTATTTTGGCTATAGTTATTGTTGGATTTAACAAAGAAGTTTTTGTATGGCTTGATATCATTATTTTCATTGTATCCTATTCTGGCCTTACAAAAAAATGCATTTACCTCTACCAAATAATGCATTAAGATTCTTTCTTTCGTTAACAAAAATTTCCAAATCTTTTTCTAAAGATAAGATCTTTCTAGTACTTTTCTTCTTTTCAAATTCTAAGGTGGAGACCTTTTCTTCTAATTGTCTTACCTTATCAAAATTTTTTAGCTGTGTATTTCCAACTTAGCTACTCTTTCTTCCAAAACTTCCTTTTTATAAACCTTTTACTTATAGTCAACCCCAAGAGACGTATTCCTGGTCACCAAATTCTTATTCACATATTCCAATGATTTAATCTTACTATTTAGAGATGCATCATTGCTTTTGGACTTCTCAACTTCTTTGAAATACTTAACTGTCAACCTTTTGTAGTGATCATACAATTCAAGATATGCATTTTTCAATTCGTCAACTTAAATATTAGAGTCATAATAATATACCTCATTATCTCCTGATTTTTCCATAAAACAAAAATTGCTGACTTCTTCTAACTTTTCTTCTTCATAGTTTTCAGAATTCTCATCTGACTAGGTTGTAGTCATCAATTGGTCTAAGGATTTTTTGTTCTCTAACTTGTCCTTTTGAAGAAGAGGACATTGTGGTCTTGTGTGACTAGGCTTCTCATAGTGATAACATATGATTTGATTATTTTCTGTATTGTTATTGCTATTGTTACCTTTTAATAAGAACCTGTTGTTTCCAGCTTTCTTGTTTCCTTCTCTTTTCTTCATCAGTTTCTTTCTGTAGAAGCAGACATATTTTTTGACCATAAAGTTGAATTCTTCATCTTCATCTATTTGCAACTTAATGTCACTTTCATCATCGTTTGATTCGTCAGTTGCTTTTAGTGCCATTGCCTTTTTATAGAAGGATCCTTCATCTTGCTTAAGCTTGGTTTCATGGATCATCAGATTTTCTCGTAGCCTCGAGTGAAATAGTGTCTAGATCCTTTGTCGTTTCTAGGATTGTCAACTTAAGGTCTCCATTCCTTTAGTAGTGACCTTAAAATCTTCGTTACAAGCTCGTTATTGGGATATATCTTTTCCAAGTTCTTTAAGGTTGTGATGATGTTGTTGAAGTGTTCGAAGAATTCGTCTATGGTCTCTCCATGGTTCATGCCAATAGTTTTGTATTGATGCACTAAAAGACTTATTCTATACTTCTTTACCTCATTCGTTCCTTCAAATGTGACTTGTAGTTTGTCCCAAATTTTTTTTGCTATAGAACAATAGGATATTTTCTCATATTCTTTTGATGATAACGCACATATCGATGTTTTGCTTTAATGCTTAGCTATGCATTTCTTCTATCAACATCAGTCCATACTTCTACGTTATCTAAATTAGGAAATGTAGCTCCAACTTTGATGGTTTGGCAGACTTTGATATCTACAAATTAAAGATATATGCCAAACTTTGATATTTACAAATTGGAGATATATGATCATTCTCTCTTTCCAGTATGAGTAGTTGTTTCTATTGAAATATGGAGGCTTTAAGACAAATTGTCCTTCAAAACTTCTCAAGGTATTTGCCATGATTTATTATATGCTGTAAAACACAAAATGTTAAACTTCGCTCTAATACCAAATGATAAAGCAAACACATGCAAGAGGGGGTGAATTTTATGTGATTTAAAAAAATTTTGCAAGTTACTTTCAATTCGTATAAAGACAGGGGCCTATTAAAAATTAAAACAATAGTGCCCATCAGATGATTGTAGCCTATTAAACGATGAGAGCCTACTAAAGTATAAGTCATATTGAAAACAATAAAAAGGAAGGCACCTTTTAAAATGAAAGGAACTGTCAACAAGTTGAAAATAGAAGGGGCCTATTATAAAAGTGAAGGAGCCTCTTGTTGAAATGAACACACACACAATATAATGCAGAAATATAAATGAGGAGAGAGAGAGAAGAAGGAGATAGTCGATTTATACTGGTTTAATTTACAACCCAAGCTTACGTCCAGTGCTCAAGTGTCCAACTTGACTGTTTCACTATAAAATCAAGTAGTAATTTGACAAGCCTCTTCAAACTCATGAATACATAATTTTCAAAGTTCTCTAACCTTCCACACTCGAAGTATATAACAAGTTTCTAAAATCTCACAGAAAAATACAAATTCCAACAATGCCCCCTTCAACCACGCACCCATGATCCACATCACATCTTGCCAAGATACACATCAGTTAGAGATAGAACCACCTTATCACAACTAGAAGATTATCCCTAATAGCTTTTTGAATCTAAATCAAACAAAGATACTTGATTAGCTATCATCATCCAATTAATAATAAATATGCCAAAAAAATAAGAAGACATACCATATATGTTGAAAAACTGAAGGGGGTAGAAGTTTCGCAAACTTTTCAATTTTATTGTATTCGTCTCAAGCACAAACAAAAACAAAAATAATAAAAAACGAAATAACAAATAACACCAAAAATTTGTTAACACAGTTCAGGACATCTTACTTACATATGCAGGGCGCTCACCTAATTTAATACTTCCACTGAAGTACAATAGATTAACCTAAGGCTTTACTAAACCGACACCACTCAACCCTTAATATTATTTCTCAACCTTACTTCCTGTGAAATAATTTCACACCCAATAGTATGACCTCCTCGTATTAACCTTAACAAAGGATTTTCTCAATCAATCTTTTAACGAAATAATCCTAATGGTCAAGCTTATTTATACCTTTTAATCTAATATTATTTTTACTTTAATCTTTTGATTATTAAAATTTTTAATTATATTTGAATTTTATTAACTATTTCATATTAAATTTTTGGTTAACTAAAAAACTCAAATTTTCGTCATTTTTTAATTATAGCTCAAACTAAAAAAAGCAATAAAATACAAAACTTTTATTTTTTCAAGATTAGCCTAAACTTTAAAAAGTAGCAATAAAATACTCAAACTTTCAATTTTCTTTAATTCTAGCCTGATCTTATCAATTGTTCTTTTGATACCCTCAATCATTTGTTTTCTATTGTTCTTCTAACCTTTCAAACTACTATGACATTATAGCGTACTGCACCAGTAAACTCTTTATATTTTTAGTTCATTCTCTTAGTGCCCTTAATGTGAAGATATCGGAGATGTGTAATCTAAAAATTGAAGGGTGAGAGTGTCAAGAAAATAAAGGAAAAAACTGAAATCAAAGCGTAAGGTCGTTAAGGCTGCTTAATTTGATTTAGATCATTTTTAAACAACAAAGTTGTTTTAATTATGTGATTAAACAATGTCGTTTCATTAATCTTTATTTATTGTGTTAATTTTGGCTAACGTGTATTAATAGTTAAGGTTTCTGAAATACGTGACAAGTTACGTCAGCAAACTTAAGAAAAATACTAACGTTAGGCTAGAATAAAAAAGAATTGAAAATTTGAACATTTTATTGTTACTTTTTGAAGTTCAAGCTAGAATTTAAAAAATTGAAAGTTTGATCATTTTATTGCTACTTTTAAAATTTGAGCTATAATTAAAAATTTTGATTTAAAGTTTTGATTTTTTACTAATTAACTCTAAATTTTACTTAATATTCAAGTTAGACACATTTTTAATTGTATGTTCAACTTGAATTTTGTTAATTGTACACAAATTTTGTTTAATTAATAAAAATGTTCTCAATAATTAGAAAATTGAAACAAGAAAAATATTAAATTAAAAATAAAAAATAAAAATATTGATATCTAATAATAATCATACCAAATTCTTTAAGAATATTGTTGATTTATAAGTATCAGGCATTTTAGAATTAAAATTTTGAAACTTTTGTGACGGTATAGCTTAAATATTGCATGGCTCCATGTAAAACAGGGATTTGGATGAGATCGCAAGCTTCACGTATTATGACTTTGCTGTAAAATATTATATTCTTAAAAATAGATATTATGTTCCAGAAGGAGAATATTCTTTAAAAATAGATAGAAATTATGTTAGCCCTAAATAATTTCTATGATTAGAAAATAAACTATTTATCAAGCTACAAGGCACTCCAAATTGGAAATTAGACTCAACTTTACTTCTAGAATAGTAGACTGGAAGAAAAATCCTCTACTTGTGACTTTTATAAGGTAATTATTAATTAATCATTACTAAAAGAGTTAATTTCACCCTACAATTAATTAATAGTCAAAATATTAACTCTCCTTTTATTTAATTTTATTTATAAAAAGAAAACAGAAAATTTCCTTTTAAAAGTTAATTGTTTTATATTTTAAAGAATAAAATGATAATATTTTATTTTTTAATAAAGGGTTGTTTTATATCTTTGCATAGTTGTTGACTAGCTTTTTTTTTTTTTTTTCTTTTCAGTATTGGTATTGTTAAACGGTTAAACAACCTTAAGCCATTCTAATATACTTTTAGTTTCAACACAAAAAGTCTTAGTTACATATTTATTAAACCAACCTAAGCATACCCCTTTTTTCTTCTGATCATTAATCTCCGAAACGTCATGAACCAAAATCTCAGCATAGTGATTAAGCACTTCTAGAAAGTTAGAATAATCCTTTTGGCTACTTTGAAAAATGAGCAATTCAACTTATACACTACAAAGTATAGTGTCAAACTAGCTAGTGTGAAATTTATGTATTGCATGCGTCACAAACAAAAATAAACTCATTTATGTATAAACATAACTCAAAATGCCTTTTATGCGTTATTCATTTATTTTGCAAATTAATTAAATAACAAAAGAAAATGCTTACATAAAACAAATGATAAGAAATATATGCTGAACGGAATAAAATTCAATGGAGTGTTTAAAATTTGAGTAAAAACCTCTCATGAAGCTTAGAAAATTTTAGAAAATCCTCTAATCTTTAAATTTCTATTAAAAACTCCTTTTAATATTAAGATTTTCAAAACATCTGTTCTTCTTATACATAAGATAAAAATAAAACATAAAATAATAATCTTATCTATAACATAACTTTTAAAGTCGAACTAAAATAATTAAATATATCACAAACAAATAATATAATTATTAATTTAAACTAAATTTAATTCATTTTAGTCGGATTTAAAAGCTAAGATAAATTATGATATTAGTAATATTTAAATAGTTCAAAAATATTTAATTAGTTCAGATGTTCACGTTACGAGACACCTAAGAGAAGGGTTTTTCCAACTTCAGTTCTTGTTTGATGTGGGTTGCTTCTCTTTATATCTAGAGAATTCCTTCCCATCCTAATTCTATCCGATGTGGGTCTTTGGGCTTTGAGATTTGAAGGCAGTATCACCCTTGAAAAATGAGGCAGATAGAGAGTAAATAATAAGGTGCGGAGAGAGTTGAGGTGTTACGAAAGAAGATATTTTAAGTGAAATATTGTGAGTTTTTGCATGTAATTAGGATAAAGGGTTGAGAGAAAAATATTAAGTATTTTGTAATTTTGTAATTTTTCTCTTAGTAAAATCTCTTTAATTGTTTTCACCCGTAAACGTAGCCCATCTTAAAAAGGTGAACTATGTAAATTTCTTGTATCTGAATTTTTTACACATTTTTTCTCTACTTGTTGCTCCATTATTCCATTCAACTTTCTCAAAGAAAATTCTAACACTTTTCACAGCACAAACCACTGAGCCTATTGGTCTGGTCCGTTGCTTGATGCTACTATTGCAGCCATGATTTATATATGATATTATGCTACAGTACACATCACCCTCTTGCTGCTACGAACGATTTTTAAGAATATGGTCTTCTTTAGGGTGGTTTTGAGGTAGATTTGAGAAGAAATGAAGCTTCTACTTTCAGTCTTTTGACCGTTATGGGTGTTGTTTCAATTTACTACCAGTAACCCGTGAAGATATGGAATCAGTTGTTTGAAATCGGAAGGTTACATATAACCTTCCTGTTTGTTCCGAAAAACACAAAGCTTTAGGTTCTGTTTGGTTGAATGTTAATTAATAGAATAGAATGTAATAGAATTGGAAAGAAACGAATGATTTATAATAAAATTGAATGTAATATAAGAAAAATTGTTTGAAAAGGATAGAATGGTTCATAATGTAATGTAGTAAATATATATATATATATATATATATATAAAGGTTTTCCTTGGTATCCTATATGTTACATTCAAAGAAAAACTAAATGTTACTTTCAAAGAAAGGCTGCAGGAACCTTCAGAGTTTGATTTTCTTCACATTGCACGCACACTTTTGAAACAATCCCTTACTTTCTCTTCATATTACCATCCATCTTGAATTAGATAAGATCATTGAACTTGAAGTTGTTAATATACTCTGTCACAAGAACGTAATAAGATAAGGGAAAAAAATTAGAATTCCTCCAAAAATATCAAATTAAATAGTTCTCTTATTGACAAAACTCATAACGGAGAAACATGTCTAACTGACCTAGTCTGAGCATTGAGCTTGAATAAATTTCTTTCTAACTTATTCCATATTCCGCCTCTTTTTGGGCATACAGTGGAATAATCCCGCACTTGTGGCTGATCTTTTAATCTTAGACTTTCCTAAAGTTGGAAAGTCGAATGTTTCGCAGAAATTATCCTCATCTTTTTGGGCATACAATGGAATAACCCCACACTTCGTAACTATATTCTCTACTGAGCTGGTAAACTTAACAAAAACTACATCCTCTTCAGAGTTACCATGTTTACGTATCCATTCACAAAATTCTTCCCTAATCCAAACTATCATATGCTCTTTATCTGCTCTCGGGATGTGAAAGGAATCAAGAATGGAACCATCAAAGTAGCAGTGGTAATTGTCTCCTAAATAGCAATCGTATCTATAATTACCAACACCTCCATCTTCATAATCCACAAAATTAACGCACACATAGAAAGCAAATCCCAAAAAGAGATGATTAAACCAAAGAGAAGGAAGGTGGATTTGAACGGAATCACCCATGCTTTGATACTTGACCCACTCTGGTATTCTATTTCCTGGATATATCATTAGAAAATGATCCTAAGAAAACAAATTTATAACTCAAATTAGTGATTATATAGACCCAAATAGAGAAAGAGAGAAAGACAAAGAGTTACGTACCAATGATTTCTGCATTTGATTTCTTGTAAAAGCAGTTATATGATTCCTTAACTGTGCATTTGCAGCTGCTTGACATTCATCTTCATCCAACTTTAAACAATCACTCAAATCAAATATGTTCCAATGCTCTTGTAAGTCAAGAGACAGTTGTTTAAGGGTCCATATTTGTTCTAGTGATATACAACCAGTGGCTTCTAACAAAGAGACACTTGACGGAAGTTCTGGCAATGATTGAAGCCTTTCACAGTTGTTTATATGAAGATATTTCAATCGTGAAAGTTGGTTGATGGTTGCAGGAATTCTCTCAAAATTATTTCTACTAAAATCTAGAGTTTTTACCGAAGATAAGAAGCTCAAGTCCTCAGGCAATTTCCTTAGTTTACAGTTGGAAAGGTTTATGCACCCGGAATTAATCGAACTTTCTGGAAAATATACAAGCCTGCGGCAACCAAACATATTTAAATCCTTGAGCCCTTTAAGATTGCCAATAGAAGATGACAGCTTCTCTATGGCTGTCTCGTTTAATTCAAGACTCTCCAAATTATCCATGGGCTGCAAGATTTCAGGAAGTTCCTTAAAACATGAGGACCCACTCAGATCAAGTTTTTCGAGAGATGTTAATTTGTTAAAAAAGTTGTTTGGAAGGCTTTCAAGCTCTCTACAATACCTCATCTCTAATTTCTTTAACTTGCTGAGGAGTTCAACTGATGACGAAGGTATATGTTTTATAGCAGTCCAAGTTAAGTTTAGCTCCTTTATGTTGCTTGAAATTTCTGGAAACGTACTCAAATTTGAACAACCTCTCAGATCAAGAACTTCAAGAGTTTCTAGAAATGCACTTCTACTATCTGGAAGATGAGTTATGCTTTTGTTGTTTACGAAACTTAAGGAACTTAAATTGCCCAGTTGATTTCCACAAATGTACGAGGGAACTTTAACCAAACTCCAAAAACCATTAACAATCAAACCTAATGCTCCATATGTCATTTGAGATGTCACTGAATCTTCCTGTAATTAACAAAAATAGCAAAAGATTTAATTAAATATAATCTAATAATAATTTCAATCTTTATCACAAAAATAATAAATGAAATACCTTGGCTCCTTTCCATAATTGTTTAATCTTGCTGTTGGGTAATTCAAGCACCACAAGATTTTCTGGTTGAAAATTACTTGGAAAGTATTCTAAGGGATATTCTTCCCAACAAAGATACCTTATCTTGTTAGGAAAATATCAAGACCACGAGAAAGATGTAGATTACTATTTTATTAAATCTTTTACAAATTTTGAGAAACTTAAGATTTGGCATTTTCATGAACACTCTCGGTTCAAATCTATCTCCTTATCTTACTTGCATCAAGAATTATGCTTTCCACTGCTTCTGCTGCCTAAAAATTATTGCCAAATATTTATATGAGTTACTATAACAATAAATAATAAACTAGAAACTATATAAGAAATTATTAATAATAAAACAAAATATTAAATATCTTTCAATTTTACTTTATTATTAAAATAAATAATAAATAAAAATTATAAGAAATTATTAATAATAAAATAGTATAAAATATCTTTAAAATCTTACCTTATTCTCCACAAATACTTCATAAATATCTTTAGGATCCCATAACCTACTCCGTTGACTTGGATACTTAGCTTCTTGACGAACAATCTCCTTTCCCAATTCTTGTAACAAATCATGCATTATTAATTTGTCTCCACAAACAGTCACAAGGCACTTGTCTACAAGACCACTAATTAAAATATCTGCAACAAATCCACAACTTTCGATTACTCCCTTCACCACATCTGCTTTATCACGTTTGAAGAAGCATGCAATGTCAAGAAAGACATCCTTTTCCATCTTATTTAAGCCATTGTAACTAATTTGTAACACACTTTGAATACTGTTATCCAAAACTTTTGACAATTGATTCAATACACTTTCCCACTCTTTTTTCTTTTTCCCAATAAGTGAGGAGCCTAGAACCTTTAAAGTCAAAGGATTGCCTCGTGCATATTTAACGATTGAATTTGACAAGGACGCATAATCATCTCTCGGATATTTTTGCTTGAAGGCACTCTTCATGAAAAGTTGAAAGGCTTCATCATCATTTAATAGTTCAACTTTATATATAAAATCAGCCCTTCCTTCAAATACTTGCTTATTTCTACTAGTGATGAGAATCATACTTCCCGAACGGAACCAACATGGATCTCCAATCAATGATTCTATTTGTAGTGGATTATCCACATCGTCAAGAACAATTAACATCTTCTTGCGACCAAGTCTTGTTTTAAGAAATGGTTTAGGTCCAGCATTGAACATATATTTCACTAGAATTTTCTCACCCAATGCTTTTGAAACAAGTTCTTCCTGCAATTTCATCAAGCTGCCTGCTTCTGCTTGTTGCCTCACGTTATGTACAAAGCAACAACCTTGAAATTGATAGGATATCATATTATATATGACTTCGGCTATAGTAGTTTTACCACTACCGCCCATCCCCCAAATTCCTAAAAGACAAACTTCCAATGGCTTAATAGTGAGTACCTTCTTAATTTTCTCGATGCGCGAGTCCATTCCAACCAAATTCTCAAAGCCATCCCATGTCATGGATTGATGTCATGGATTGGTTTAGTTTTTCCAAAATATCTTCAACTATTTTGTTAATAAGCATATGATCGTTCCTACCAATTATGAAACACAACAAAAATGAATGAAAAGCAAAACATACTTGATTAATTGACCATAGAAACTAAAACATACCTGAAGTCCTTAGAATCAAACCCACGTAGATTGGAAGCTATAGTTAAGGCATCCCTCCACCTTTGGACCTTGTGTGTATTCTTGAGATTTTGCTCATGTTTTACAAGAGCTGCTGCAATATTATGGGACTGTTTCTTTAAATGAGATGGATCTATCTCATAAAAGATAGGTATGACAATTTGTCCATAGGTTTCATGGCATTCAATGATCTTCACAAGTTCATCTAGACACCAAGTGGAATGTGCATAGTTTTTTGAGAAAACGAGGATAGCAATAGTAGAATCTTCGATTGCTCGTGGAAGTGATTGAGGAATTTGTTCTCCTCTTTTGAGTTCATCATCGTCAATGAAGATTTGGAGATCCATTTGGCTCAAAGCAGCGTTAAGATGACTGGTGAAATTGTGACGAGTGTCTTCACCCCTGAAGTTCAAGAAGACGTCGTACTTGCATGGTTGAGAGGCGAAAGAAGTAGAAGAAGAAGCCATTATTGTTGAACCAAGAGAATAACTACGCCAAAACTTTCATGCAGTATTTAACATAAAAATCCCCTGACTTGAAGACTTGTCTTGATGTGATAAGAGTTGCTACTTTCAGTTTAATTATTGAGTTTAATTATAAGGGGATGACTTGGTCTTGATTTGATAACGGTCGTTATGTTGATTTGATAAGGCTTCGGTCAGCTGGCATAGCAGAATAGTAAACTGAAGCACACAAAACCAAGCGCCGCACTAAAGCAGCAAAGTCAACTGCACACTTATCCAGCCAACCTACCACTTAGACTTTTATTCGGAAGCACGTGAAAATTTTCAACTCTATTTCATTATATATTTATATATAAAGTTCAGATAAGAGTTAATAAAACATTATATATGCACCTTCTTTGCACATGTACGACATCATATCTGTTGTTTTCTCATTGGAACTACAACCAATCAACCAAGATTCTTTAGTTTATCTGGCTAATACATAAGGCAATTCCTAACTTTTATCTCATATTATGACATTTAGTTTGTGGTCCTCTATATATCAATCAATTAAAATTTTCTTTATCCACATAATTATACGGATCTGTTCGTATTCAAAAGTGGGACCGCCAAGAAAATCATGATGAATTCTGTCAAATGTTCAACTTTCCTACTCCAATGTCTACGTCGAAGATAGAAGAAGCTGAATGAAATGATAGGTCATTGCTTCAAGTTGAAGGAGCCTTCGTAGATGGCGTGACATGTACGTACTATGCTTTTTCTTTTTAGGATTCTTTTCCTGTCATTAGTTCCAACTTCTGTCTATTTCGTCATTTATTGATTGAGCTTCAGAAGTCTAACTAAACGGTAAATAAAAATCACAAGCATGCATCCCAAAACACAAGTTCATTTACGTGTAAACAATATGAAAAACTGAAGGGGGTTAATTTATTTCGCAAACTTTCCGCAAACTTATTTGACACCAACAAAATAAATTTAAGAAAAACCGAAATAATAAAAACATCATAAATTTGATAACTAGCTTCAAGACACCTTCGCCACACTCTACTACGCCTCACCTAATTTTAATCACTTTCACCAAGACAATAGTTTTATCTAAAGTTTTATCGAAATTGACATCACTCAACCCTTAACACTATCTCTCAACCTCACTTCCTGTGAAAGAATTTCACACCGAATATTACAACCGCTTTGTACTAATCTCAACAGAGGATTTTCTCAATCAACCCAATAGTACGACCACCTTGTACTAACCTCAATAGAGGATTTTCTCAACAATATTTGATAATAAAGATAAGAAATAAACAACTCAAGTGATCAATCAACTAAGAACAAAATAATAATACAATTGAGAAAAAGAAGACAACTTCCCGAAAGGTTAGGCTCCGCTGAAATAGATCTGAAAGTCGTTACAACACCAATAGAAAAGCAGTCGACCCAAGAACCACTTCATAAAGCTAAATGTGCAGCTTAAGCAAACTTGGATTCAAGAATTTCACACACTCTGTTTTTCATTAATTCATCCTTACATCTTACAAGGAGAAAGAGCAACGAAAATAGTCCATAAATCAATTCTAATAATGGTAAACTCAACGGTCCCCCTCAAGTTGGTGAGTGGATATCCCACATTCCCAACTTGTCACGAAACTTCAAGAAAATCTGACTTGTCACAGCTTTAATAAGGATGTCTGCCAACTGATTTTTAGACTATATCTTGTGAACCTTCAAAGTATTATTATCAAGCTTTTCCTTAATAAAAAATCTATCCATGTCCACATGTTTCATTCGATCATGTTGTATGGGATTATGAGCAATACCACATGCCGCTTTATTATCACAGTACTAACCAATAGGCCGAGTAGATGCATATCCTAAATCTTCAAGAAGAAGATTTATCCACAATCCTTCACAAAGTCCAAGTTCTACACCTCTAAGCTCAGCTTCTGCAGATGATCGAGCTACCACATTCTGTTTTTTACTTCTCCATGTAGCAAGATTTCCACCTACAAACGTAAAATATCCAGATGTGGATTTTCTATCACTAAGATCACCTGCCTAATTAGCATCTGTATACACTTGAATTTCTTGTTCAATTGAGTTCCTTCTAAACAAAATTCCTTTTCCTGGTGCAGCCTTTATGTACCTCAAAATATGAGTTATTGCATCCATATGTTGCTTACGGGGATATGCATAAACTGACTGACTGTACTCAAGGCGTATGCCAAATCTGGCCTTGTATGAGCAAGATACATAAGTTTTCCTACCAATCTCTAAAATTGTCCTTTGTTAGTTGGAGTTTGATCTTCTTTCACACACAACTTCAATCCTCCTTCTGTTGGAGTATTTGCTGGTTTACATCCTGTCATTCCTATCTCTTTCAACAAATCCAATGCATATTTTTGTTGATTCAAGAAGATTCCTGTCTTTGATCTTGAAACCTTAATTCCTAAGAAATACTTCAAGCAACCAAGGTCTTTCATTTCAAAGTCTTTTGATAGATGTTCTTGCAACCTTCTTCTCTTTCGGATCATCTCTCAGAACTATCATATCATCAACATAAATAATAAGTGCTGTAATTTTCCCATTGTTCCTTTTAAAGAAAAAAGTATGATCTTGATTACTCTGTCGATAACCTAGAGACATCATTGATTGAGTGAATCGATTGAACCAGGCTTGTGGTGATTGCTTCAACCCATATAGTGCCTGTTTCAACTTACAAACCTTCATGCCTTTTGAGTTCTCAATTATGCATCCTTCTGGCAAATCCATATAGACTTCCTTGGATAGTTCTCCATGCAAGAAAGCATTCTTCACATCAAACTGTTTTAATGGCCAATCTAGGTTGGCCGCTAAGGACAACAAAACCCGAACCGTATTCATTTTTGCAACTGGAGCAAGCGTCTCTGTATAATCAATGCCATATGCTTGGGTATATCTGATAAGTCAATTAAAATACATACATTTCGGACTTAATTTTGATTGATGTGTTGAAATTGGTATCCTAAATTGATGGAATTGTTTTATAAATGTTTACAGATGGTTTTCAACACTCTAAGGACGAAAAAGGACCAAAAAGGCGTAAAAGAAGGCAAGAAATCTGAAATTTCCAGATTGGCCGAAATTCAGAGATTAGGCGTGGGCACGCCTAAGGACGGAATCTTAAAACTGCAGATTTTCCAGAAATCGCTTCCAATTAAAACACAATCTCCCAAGATCTGCTGGATTTCTTTTCAAGATATCTTCACCAAATTGAAACACCACCTAATCTGGACAAAATCAAATCAAGATAATGGAGAGATTCACTTCAAAGAGGGAGCTTATGATGATTGCCGATATATATATATATGTATTGTGAGAGGGAAGGAGAGTAGATTAGATTAGGTTTAGAATAGGGTTTTAGGATCTTTGACCGCCAGACCTTTCTTATTTTCTTGCTTTTATATTCTGCACAATTCCAAGATTATTTTCGCTTATTCTATCAAAGACCAAGGATGGAGACTATTTCTTTTGTTGTTTTCTTTTGATTTCAATTCAAGTATGAGTAATTAATTTTCTTATCTTGGTTAAGGGATCCATGTTACAAGTTATTTTGGTGAGATTAGTCGATGTTTTTCATGATAGTTAATGAACATTGAATATTTTCGTATTTATTCTTTCTAATTGGATTTGTTGGGTTCTAGGAGCGCTACTAGAGATTAATTGATTCAACCGCTAGATTAACTAAATATGACGCTCAGTTTTGGTAATCATAAGTAGCAATTAGGATTAACCTCTCTACGCTATAGTGGAAAATTCTAAGAAAATATTCGCTTGATTGATTGCATGTCGTATATGTTTATCACTGTCATTGGTTCTTAATGCTATTATTCAATTTACCTATGGTCGATCTAGGTTATTGTTTAATAAGATTGCTAGAATACATGTTTCTAGTCATTACACTTAAAAGAGAATTTTCCCAATGAATGTTTATTAATAATTGCAAATTTACGTTGAGGATCCATAATAACATGATAACATCTATGACCAAAACCAAGGTATTTTTCCTACTAAATTTTCAGATTTAATTATTGCTTTTGATTTGTGATTTTCCCTTTATTTTTATTGCCGTGAGTGACAAAACCCCTCTTTATTTTCATTTGAACTAGCTAACCTTTATCGTTAGAGATTCCTCGTGGGAACGATATCCGCCACCGCTACTACATTAATTGTGTTAACTAAGTGATTTCTTTTATATTTGGTCATATTTACAAAGATCACCAATATCCCTTCGCAACCAATCTCGCCTTATGCCTTTCAATTGAACCATCTGTATTATATTTTATTGTATACATCCAAACGTACCAACAAAGTTTCTTTCCAAATAGGCATTCAACCACATCCCATGTTTCATTCTTTTATAAGGACTTCATTTTTTCGTTCATTGCCTCTCTCCATTTATGATTAGTTAGAGCCTCCTGTACACTTTTAGGAATAGATACACTAGACAATTGATTCATAAATGCAAGATTTGATGCAGACAAATTAGAGGTAAAATTAATTATAGGATACTTGGCTTTACTAGAAAAATCAGGTTCATAAGTAACCTTTGGAATACCTCTAGTAATGCGATCTGGTAATTCTTTTCTGGGTATGGAAATACCTTGGGAGGACGACTGGTTTGGTACTTCTTCATGCTCCGCTTCTTCTATATGATTTTGTTCAAACTCTTGATCGGGTTCACAAATAGTAGGTTGTGTGACTTCTTCAACAATAATTCTGCCGTTACTCTCGCTTTCATCATATACGAGAGTCTGAATTTTCTCATGATACTCTCCTTGAATTTCTGACTCTCCTTTAAAAAACATGACATTTTCATGGAACACGACATCCATAGTAACAAACATTTTCCTTGTTTAAGGATTATAGCATCTGTATCCCTTCTGATGAGGAGGATAACCTAGGAACACACATTTCTTAGCTCTTGGTTCTAGTTTACTCCTGTCCTTCTTATGTAAATGAACATAAGCTGCACACCCAAAAACCCGAGGAGTTAAATCTGCAATTTTGGGACTAACTTCAGCATCCATTAAACAATTAATCAGTGTTTTATATTCAAGTGTCCTAGAAAGAACCTGATTAATTGAGTAAACTGCATATGAAAGTACTTCACCCCAATAGTGAGTCGACATTTGTGCTTTAGTTGGAGCAGCCCTGACTACTTCCAATAGATGGCAGTTTTTTCGTTCAGCTACCCCATTCTGTTGTGGAGTATTAGGTCATGTACGTTGATGAATGATTCCTCTATCTGTCAAAAAAGATTGAAGTTCAGACTGCATATATTCACCTCCATTGTCACTTCTCAAGACTTGAATTTTTTTCTTGTATTGTGTTTCGATCATTTTGCAAAACTGTTGAAATAAACTTCCAACTTCACTCTTGGGTTTCATCATCCAGAGCCAGGTCATTCTTGTGCAATCATCAATAAATGTAACAAACCACTGTGATCCTCCTAAAGTTGAAATTTTAGAAGGACCCCATACATCAGAATGAATGATCATAAAAGGTTTTGGACTTTTATTTGAATTTAAAGGAAATGAAGTTCTGTGACTCTTTGCAAGTTCACAAACATCACAATACAAAGTTGAAATATCTATGTCTCCAAAATAATTTGGGAATAATTTTTTATATATAACCAAATGATACATGTCCTAGTCTTCGATGCCACAACCTAATATCCTCTCCATTGTTTGAATCAACTGCCAATGATCTACCCAGTCTGTCTGAATCTTCACTGTCTAGATCCAAATAATATAGCTTCCCTCGTCTAATACCACAACCAATCGTCCTCCTTGTTCGAATGTCCTTAAACACACAAGAGTCAGGCCAAAAAATCACAATACACAATAAAGCTTTGGTTATTTGGGAGACGGATAGAAGACAATATTTCAAAGATGGAACAACAAGAACATTATCAAGGTTTAATTCATGTGAAAGGGAAACAAATTCTTGGCCAATGACAGAGGATTCACTACCATCAACAGTAGATATATTTGACAAAGGAGAGGGTTTAAGATTTTTAATTTGTCTGGCATCAAATGTTACATGATCAGTGCAAGCAGAATCAATAATCCATGTACTACTCAAAGTTTTTAAAGTACAAGCCTTAACAATTTTATCATCTATACCTGTGGCTGTCACCAATGCTTTGTTTTCATTCATTGGTTCTTCATCAGCTACGATAACAATTCCTGCAAGGGGAAGTGTTTTTGACTTTCTCTTTGGTGCCTTGCTATGATCCCACCATTCATGATACCCTATGATCTCAAAGCAACGTTCTTTGGTGTGGCCTGAAGTATTACATTGAGTACAACAGTAATTATTTTGCTTTGCCCCCTTGAACTGCTTTGCACGGTTCTTTGTTATCAAGATAGTAGCATCATCGTTCGATATCTCTATTTTGAGAGTTATGCGACGTAAGGTCTCCCTTCTGATCAACACATAACATTCCTCCAAATCGTATATATATCCTTTCTTAAAATCTCCTTCGACTTGCTCAAGATCATCATCTAATCCACCAAGAAGATATGCACTCTTAGCCTTTCAATAGACTTGCGATATAACTCTACATCTCCAGGATCTTTCATAACAATCCTATCTCGGTGATCCAATCCCCTAAAAATATCAATCAGTTCACCATAGTATTATGTTAGAGAACGATTTTTCTCTTCGCAAGAATGCTCTTGGTTCAAAACAAATACAGTAGTTCATCGCTTCCATCATAGAAAGCTTTAGACAATGCTTCCCATTCCTCGAAAGCGCTTGGTAACTTGAGATATCTCTTCATGATTTCTGGTTTCATAGACATTAGAAGCCACCTTTTTACCTTTTAATTTGTAGCATACCATGCTTCATAACTTGGATCTATCTCTAACAGTGGACTCTTCTTCCCTCTAATAAATGAGAGCTTCTCTCGTTCAGCGATGTGCATCTCCATAAGCTGTGACCATACATCATAGTTGTAACATCTCATCACCGATGGAAAGGTTATTTTGGTAAATTGGGACGGGTTAGGATTTTCCATTGCATATTATTGATATGAGCATTTTATGGCCTCTAATTTTAGAAGAATAAGTCATTTTGCACATGCATTTATAGGTACATACATTCATGGCATTTTTCGACATTTAATTGTGATCATGATATGATTGGTGAATTTTTGAGATAAGTATAGTTGATTGCGATTTGTTTGAGAATTTTCAGAATAATTGGGTTTGAATAGTTGATTTAAAATGTTTTAAGAGTATTTGGCAGTTGCTAGTGACCCTTAGGAAAATTTTCTGGAAAATTGGGAGTAAATGTCCGGACCGGAATTTTTTGAGTGACAGACTGGTTGACTAAATGATACTGAAATAAATATCCAATGGTAATGGGAAAAATAGATACTGGATTTTAGGAATAAAAATGATGAGCCATTGGAATTTAGAAACAGCTTAGACCGGAAATGAGTTTTGAAAAGAGTTAGAGTTTTAAAAGAGTGTTTGAAGGGAAGAGAGTAACCCCTTTAAATACCCTAGGTTTTATATTTGGCCTTAAACTCATTTTCCTCCATCTTAGGGTTTTTCTTCTTCCTTTTCCCTTCGACGATTTCGATCCCCCACCCTTCACAATTCTAGCTTGCTCCATCCTTGGTGTTAAAGACCAACTTAAAACCTTAAGAGAATGATGATTTGTGAGAGTTTAAAGGCTCACCGTGGGTGTTAGAGAAAGGTGTTAGGGTGGGAGAAGATTTCGGAAGATTGAAGATTTGAGAGCTTGATTGGTAAGTAAAATGGTTTTAATGTTGTTGAAATGCATTAATGGGTTTAAATGTTAAAGATTGTGGTAGTTGAGTGGAGTTATTACTGGTTTTAGAGAGAGAAGCGGCGAAAAATCTAGTCGGAGAAGACGGAGGAGCCCGCATGTCGCGACGTCTGATAGAGGGCCTCGTCGCGATGAGTAAATAGGTACTCGCCGCGTCGAGCGCGCTCGTCGCAACGAATGGTTAAATCCTCGTTGCGACGAGCATGGCAAGACGTCGCGGCGAGCCCGTCGATCCTCGCCGCGACGAGCGTATGGGACGTCGCGGCGAGCGACCCCCTTGACGCCGCGACAAGAGCCCTTTCGCTGCGGCGAGCTCCATTTTTCTGAAGTGAAGTATTTTAGTTTTTGGGGCATAACTTATGGTGTAGACCTCTAATTGAGGTGATTCTTGATTCGTTATGAGCTAGAGAAAGAGGACTACAATTGAGGTAAAGAATGAAAGTTTGAATTTAAAATTAGTAGGATCTCAATTATTGAAAGAAAGTCGAATATGGGTTCCTATTGCAACCTAAGGATAGTTTCATGTTAATTGGAGTATATCTTGGGGTCTTCAATGGGTGAATTTGACCAAATGAATAGGTTTTCTTGGGATTATTCTAGGGTACATGATATGTTGGATTGAACTGAATTTTTGGAATGCTATGAGTCATTATTGATCAATTGAGTGAAAGGTTAGATTTGGACAAAAGATAGCGAAATTGGGATATAGCGCCGGAAAGTCATGAACATGCATCATACATCGTTTAATAAAGACATGTGCATCATTGAATTGTTCTGATTATGCATTTAGTAATGGGTAATTATTTAACTGTTATAGAGGCACCGTTGGATCGTCATTCCACGGATATTGCTGGGACTTCCAGGCAGTAGCTCGGAAGTTACAGGTGAGTAACCTAGTTGGCTCCTCAATTTCTGATTGTTTATAATTCTGTACTGATAATTCTGTAGAGAATAATGGTGTTTATATGAAAACTGATTATGAATGAAATGTCGGGCCAAAGGTCTGAAGGAATGGGAATTGGACATTAAAGTGTAAACTGGCTATGAATGTGAAAAATTGTGACTGCATGAAAATCTGTATGATTGAGAATGACATGTTTGATTCTAATAAATTGGATTGGACTGCAATATGATTTTGTGACTGTATGAGATTATGTATATTTTGATAAATGGGTTTGAGTGGCAATGTGACTGTGAATTATTGGGCATTTTGCATTTCATACATAAATGCATGAACAGATAATGATAGTTGTGACCTGAGTCGCCATTGATACTGAAACGAGCCTCGAGCTCGAAGGAAGTTAGTGCATACCTAGAGGGCTCTCCTACTCCTGAAGACGTCTCATCAACATCGTATAACGCTTAAGCGCCGTCACAATACCGTAATAAAATGGGAAAGAGTCACATATGCATTGCATACACATTGTGATGGATTGAATTCAGTGAATGGAAAATAGGCAAGAGTGCATGCTATAGTTGCTATAACTGATTTGTGAAGTTTTTGAGTTCTGTGATTGTATGAGAGATTGTAAATTTCTATATAGCTTTTGGAATGCGTTATTGTGATATGCTGTACGATATTTGCGTAATGCATGAATTGAGTGAACCATCGATGATGGTTTCTCATTGAGTTCGCAAACTCACCCAAAATTGCAACTATTTTTCAGGATAAGAAGAGTACCCCGTTAGGTCAACGGGAGTATGCTTGCAGCTTTCAAGTGACGGATAGAGGTCGGGATCAGTTTTCGTCTGCATTAGCCTGTATTAGTGTATTGTATTTTTTTTCTGAATTTTTGTATGACTTATTAGGTCAATTTGGAAGTTCACTGACTGATATAAATGGGATTTACGAAAAGAGCCCTGAGGCCATTAAATTGTTCATGTATACTGTTTCCAAAAAAAAAAATTGATGTGGATGTGTTTGAGAAAAAAAAAGTAATAAAGTTATTACTGAGTTTTGACTGATTGATGTAGCACGTCACCCTCGTGGGGCACGGACTCGGATATCACCATTGATTTCAGATGAAATAAATAATAATTGGATGATGAGATGATAATAGTGATATACGAAAAAGTTGTTGAGTTCAGATTAAATTGTCTTTGTGGGTATGCATCTGATCTTGGGATCACCATAACTGGTGAATTATTAAGCAAATGCGAAAAATATGCGCGAAAATGATATAAGAAGTAATCGGTGACTTATTAAATAAGTGCCAATCATAGTTCCCATAGTTCAAAGTTTAAGATAGAGTAAGGCATAAGAGTACTTTAGTGATCAATTGGGAAGAAATTGAGACTGTTTAAGTTCATGATGACAACCTAGGTGATGAGTTTGAAGGAAATGAAGAGGGACATGATTATAGCAAAGTCCCCATGATTGAGAAATGACACACAAAGAGAAAGGTTATCTAGAATTAAATGGGATTAAAGTGTCCTTAGTAGTATAAGCTACTAATTGGTAAATTGATGTGAATACATCTTCAGATAAGATGTGATGATTTTGGCGATATATGCCTAGATTTTAGAGTAAATGAAACTGGTTACGTGCCCTACAGAGCCTCATTATAAGGGATGTTTTGATCATGCAAGCCCTGGCATCAATTGATCTTATTGAGATATTATCCACAGTTAAAATTGATCTTCTCGAGGTATTAGAGATGACTGATATGTACTGACGAAAAATAGTTGATTGATAAGGTTTTTATGAATAGTGTTGATGATTGTAGTAAGAAATCTTCTTTCAAAGGAGAATCTCCCTAAATGGAGTTAAGTTGATCTAATGATTTGATATGAGAGTAATCGATGACGAGACAAGTCGAAAATGAGTATGTGATAAGTCACAAGTGAAAAATGGGGTCATGTCCTAAGTAGAATATGCCTCTGAGAGTGTGTGCGTCAATTATATGAGTGAATTATAGATTCGAGGTGACACTATTGCAAATGAGGGGAATATATAGGTCCCCCTTTATATTCGACGTAAATATGTTCGGGAGATACAAATTAAATCTGAGGAATGAAATACACACATAAAGTGAAGCATTCAAATAAATTGAAATGTGTGGAGAAACTAGTATAAAGGAACATATATCAGAACATGGCATTATGAAACTGAGAAAAATATCAGAAAATTTTTCCTCATTACGGAAATCAGATACTTAAAGAGTTATGAGAATTAATTATGGGTATAAGGAGTTTTAGGTTGTAATTGTCGAGATATCAATACCCCTAATTGTAGTATATCTTCGAAAAGTAAAGTGTCTCGATTGAGTTTAGATTGGTAGTGACTATGATCATTGATGATATATTAAATGTATTTGAAAATGAGAAGAATATTTTGCATGAGATGAGGAAATCTTATATATCATGAAAGTTTCATAAAAGTGAATCTTAGCTTGATCAAAATAACTTGTGGATGAATTAATATTCGAACTTGGCACTTTGGGAGACTTAATGACGATAGAGGTAATGATAAAATGCGAAATTGTAAGGGATATAGATATTTACGGAATTTGGAGTTTTTAGAACTAGTTGTATATGGGATGCGTCCAGAGGTTGTTAAAGGCTTTCTAGTCTTAGCCCTTTGACGGAAATGTTTGAGGAAAAACGTGTGAATTGTATGACTGATGAATGTAAAAAGAGATATTTTGAGAAATTTACAACTAAAGTAAATGCCATGAATGCATGTACTTATAAATGCATATGCAAAATGACTTATTCCTCTAAAATTAGAGGCCAGAAAATGCTCATATCAATAATATGCAATGGAAAATCCTAACCCGTCCCAATTTACCAAAATAACCTTCCCATCGGTGATGGGATGTTACAATTCTCCCCTCCTAATAAAAATTTCATCCCGAAATTTCTTACCTGAATGATCGAATAAATGAGGATACTGTTTCCTCATGAACTTCTCTTTTACCCAAATATCTTATCAAATACACTTCCAATGACCAAAACTGATAACTCATTAGACTCTTCAATCACTGATTCGGTTATTACACTATCTTGACTGTTTCATGACCAAATGAATAGGTTTTCTTGGGATTATTCTAGGGTGCATGATATGGTGGATTGAACTAAAATTTTGAAATGCAATGAGTCATTATTGATCAATTAAGTGAAAGGTTAGATTTGGACAAAAGATAGCGAAATTGGGATATAGCGCCGGAAAGTCATGAACATGCGTCGTACATCATTTAATAAAGACATGTGCATCATTGAATTGTTCTGATTATGCATTTAGTAATGGGTAATTATTTAACTGTTATAGAGGCACCGTTGGATCGTCATTCTACGGATATTCTTCGGGACTTCGCAAGAATCTTGGAAGTTATAGGTGAGTAACCTAGTTGGTTCCTCAATTTCTGATTGTTTATAATTATGTACTGATAATTCTGTAGAGAATAATGGTGTTTATATTAAAATTGATTATGACTGAAATGTCAGTCAAGGTCAGAAGGAATGGAATGGACATTGAAGTGTAAAGCGGTGTGAATGTGAAAATTTGTGACCGCATGAAAATCAAGATGATTGAGAATGACATGTTTGATTCTAATAAATTGGATTGGACTGCAATATGATTTTGTGAAAGTATGAGATTATGTATATTTTGATAAATGGGTTTGAGTGGCAATGCGACTGTGAATTATTGGGCATTTGCATTTCATACATAATTGCATGAACAGATAATGATAGTTGTGACTGAGTCGCCATCGATATGAAACGAGCCTCGAGCTCAAGGAGTTAGTGCATACCAGAGGGCTCTTCTACTCCCTAGACGCTGCGTCATCGAACGCTGTTGTACTTGCTTAAGCGTCGGTCACAACAACTTTGTAATAAAATGGGAAAGAGTCACATATGCATTGCATACACATTGTGATGGATTGAATTCAGTGAATGGAAAATAGGCAAGAGTGCATGCTATAATTGCTATAACTGATTTGTGAAATTTCTGAGTTATGTGATTGTATGAGAGATTGTAAATTTCTATATGGCTTCTGGAATGCGTTATTGTGATATACTATACGCTATTTGCGTAATGCATGAATTGAGTGAACCATCGATGATAGTTTCTCATTGAGTTCGCAAACTCACCCAAAATTACAACTATTTTTCAGGATAAAAAGAGTACCCCGTTAGGTCAACGGGAGTATGCTTGCAGCTTTTAAGTGACGGATAGAGGTCGGGATCAATTCACGTCTGCATTAGCCTGTATTAGTGTATTGTATTTTTTCTGAATTTTTGTATGACTTATTAGGTCAATTTGGAAGTTCACTGACTGATATAAATGAGATTTATGAAAAGAGCCCTGAGGCCATTAAAATTTTCATGTATACTGTTTCCAAAAAAAAATTGATGTGGATGTGTTTGAGAAAAAAAATAGTAACAAAGTTATTACTGAGTTTTGACTGATTGATGTAGCACGCCACCATTGCAGGGCACAGACTCGAATATCACCATCGATGTCGGGTTCGGGTCTTGCGGGAGTAGGGTGTTACAATAGTTGGATTCATCAAGTATTATACCTGCATTAAAAACACCTTCAAATTGGACAACCACCTGAGCTGCTATTGATTTGGAGTTTTCGGTCATTGTTGTGGATTCAGTATTTTCCATATTCAATTTCAAACAACCTGCTCTGATACCAACTTGGATTCAAGAATTTCACACACTCTGTTTTTCATTAATTCATCCTTACATCTTACAAGGAGAAAGAGGGACTAAAATAGTCCATAAATCAATTCTAATAATGGTAAACTCAACAAGCAACACCCCACAAAATTACGCACACCATACACTTTAGCTATTCACGTAATTTAATCTTCAAAGATGTCTTTTGCTTTGCCAGAGAAGATTTTTCTCTTAAACATAAAATATACACCTTAACTTTATTTTCTTTCCCAAAAGCAAATCACGTAGGCTCTTTAATTGATGTCCACTTCACCTTTTTATAAAAGCCAACACCAAATCCATATTAACCTTTACGCCTACTACAACCTTGATAAAACCAACACCCAGTGAAGCAAAGAAGCAGCACGCATGGAGAAGTTTACAAGCAATGCGTAGAGAAGCAACACGCATGATTTTTCTCACATAGCCTAGGAGGACATCCACGATACAGTATATATCTATTTTCTAATGCAATTAACTCATGCCCACATAGCCAAACGCTAGCTGCAGATTAAAGAATATATGACAGACTTCTAAAGGCTGAAATCAACTCTGCATCAACTGCTTCAATTTATTTTTGTGGCCACACCCACATATGATCTACACCACATCTTGCTAAGATACACATCAATTAAAGATAGAACTCTATCACAACTAAAAGATTATCCCCAATAACTTTTTGAATTCAAGTCAAATTCCAATACACCACATCTTGCCAAGATACACCTAATAACTTTTTGAATTCAAATTCCAATTAATAACTTACATGTCCAATTAATAAATAAGATGCCAAAATTAGATAAAAGATATATACCATATATCTTAACAATCTCCCCCTTTTTGGCATTTTTGTCACAAGCATGAAACTCCCCCTAAATAACATAATTGGACATATAAGTATCAAATTCACAATCCACATAAGGTGAAAAGAGAACTTCCCCTTAATCAAATATCAAGTTCCACAGAACATCAATTATCCAACCATCCAAATTTCTCTCCCTTGGGACAAAAAGATGTAAAAAAGGATGACTAATAGTCTCACATATACTTTGAAATCTCCTCCTGAATGGAGCATTCACCATAAACAATCTGATGTCTCCCCCTTGAGACAAAACAGTACCAAAATGCATAATCATAATAATCAATCATAGATGCAGTAGAAGAATCATAAGCATATCAATATGAAAATTTACCACTATTCAAAACACATGCCAACATATCACTACTTCCACAAGACTGATCAAATTCATAAACCTAAGCAATGAACTATAAGTGTTGTCAGTATAGTGAAAGAGAAAGATACCCGAGAGAGATCCATACCGATGAGAGAGTTGAGGAGTCTTTGATGGAGCCAAATAGAAGTCACAATGCAAACTACTAAAGAGATGAGACGACAATAGCAATATAAAACTAAAGAACTAAAAAAAATCTTTTCTTTTCTTTTCTTTTTGTTTTTTTTGTTTTGTTTTTAACAACACCAAAAAATACTTCAAAAATGTAAAACATACTGTCTCTGTGCCCTTTGAAGAATCTCAAACCTAGTGTTTTTCTTTGGCTCGAAGGAAGATGTGTAACATAAGTAGCCTTCAAGTTCTCGATAATCAACCCTTTTTCTTTCTCTTATTTTTCTTCTTTCGTTCACATCTCTAATAACATTTTCTGTTGGATGATTTCTTCGAATTCGAGATGAAGAACCTCAGTTCAAATCAGCTTTCATTGTTTTAGTTGGTTCATCATCCGAAGTAACTGAAAGTTCTTCAATTTCTGTAGTTACTTCCTCGTGAATAACTAATCAGAACCACTTTCTCTAATGCTCCATCTGCAGAATTAGTCAGTAAGTCATTTCTGCGCAGCTACTTCATCTGTAGTAACTAACTACAAATCTGGGCATTTTCTTGTTTTTCCTTCACTACGTTTTTTTGCTTGTACTTGACCCTTTCTAATCCAAGCTTGCTTTAATACCATGGGATGTTGCTGGAAATTTAATGAAGAGTGTCTAAATTTTCGATTTTGAGCCCTTTGAAACATCATCTGTAACATCTTGTAGCATCTCGGCCTTATATGCCCGATAACTCTATAAAAATGACACGTCAGTACAAATCTTTGATTCTTCCTCGATATTTCTTCTTCTTGGACAGATCTGGATATTTTTGTCTTCATTCATTTTAGAGCACTCACCCTTATAGCCAATACCTTGAAGATCCCTTTTAACTTTACCAATTTCCAATAACTTTTCTAGCTTTTCGGTACCTCCATTTAACATTCTCAATCCTTTTTCGGTACTTACTAATTTCATTCTAACCTTACCAAGCTCATCCGATGTCAGCATCAACTTCTTTTCTACCTTTTGTATGGTGTTCTTCATGGAAAGATTCTCTTCCTTCAATCTTTCATTTTTTCTATACTTTTTCACCCACTTTTCATATATAGCCTTGTAATCCTTGTAACTATTCCCTTTTTAATCATCTAGGCCATTTCCATCATTGTCATAATCTAATAATAGGTCTTGAGATGAGTTTTTTTCAAAAATTTTCGATTTTCTCTCTTTTCGACTTCATTATTTCTTCTCGCCATCAAGTTAAGTAATCGGACTTTTGCTATGTAAGGCAACCAACGCAACACTATTCGTTATTTCTTCTTCGCTACTATATTCACTCTTGGAATCATTCTCAATCCGGGTGCTTGTGAAACAGAAGGCAAGGAGAATCCAATGTCATAAATGTCAAAGTATTAACACATTCAGATTCAATGTGTCTGAAACCTTGACATTCATAACATTGGATTCTCCTTGCCTTCTGTTCACCCTTTTGTGTTTTGACTTATTGCCTTGAATTGTTACTCGATGAATTTCTGCCAAATTGTCTAAATTCGGATCTGTCTTTCTTCATTCTTTTCAGCTATTTACCAAAATTTCGTGTGAGTAGTACTAAGTCTTTGTTTTCATCTTCCGCATCATTCACATTTTTTTCCAGTTTCCACCTATAGTGCCTCTCTTGTAGCCATGTTCGCGAAAATAGGATCTGCAACAACTTGCTACCAAGTTCTGAATTGGTGATCTTGTTCTGATACCAATTGAAAAATTGAAGGGGGTTAATTTATTTTGCAAACTTTCCACAAACTTATTTGGCACCAACAAAATAAAATCAAGCAAAACCAAAATAGTAAAATCACCAGAAATTTGGTAACGCAGCTCGGGACACGTTGTCCACGTCTGCGGGTCCCTCACCCAGCTTAATCACTTTCACCGAAGTACAATAGTTTTACCCAAAGCTTTACTAAGCTGACATCACTCAACCCTTAGCACTATCTCTCAACGTCACTTCTCGTGAAAGAATTTCACACCTAATAGTACAACCGCCTTGTACTAACCTCAACAAAGAATTTTCTCAATAAACCCAATAGTACGACCACCTCGTACTAACCTCAACAAAGGATTTTCTCAACAATATTTGATAATAAAGATAAGAAATAAACAACTCAAGTGATCAATCAACTAAGAATAAAATAATAATACACTTGAGAAAAAGAAGACAACTTCCCGAAAGGTTAGGCTCCACTAAAATAGATCTGAAAGTCGTCGCAACACCAATAGAAAAACAGTCCACCCAAGAACCACTTCATAAAGCTGAATGTGCAGCTTAAGCAATGCCCCACAAAATTACACACACCATACACTTCAGCTATTTACGTAATTTAATCTTCAAAGAAGTCTTTTGCTTTGCCAGAGAAGATTTTCTCTTAAACATAAAATATACACCTTACCTTTATTTTCTTTCCCAAAAACAAATCACGTAGGCTCTTTAATTAATGTCCACTTCACCTTTTTATAAAAGCCAACACCAAATCCATATTCACCTTTACACCTACTACAACCTTGATAAAGCCAACACCCAGTGAAGCAAAGACGCAGCACGCATGGAGAAGCTTAGAAGCAATGCGCAGAGAAGCAACATGCACGGTTTTCTCTCATAACCTAGGAGCACATCCACGATGCAGTATATATCTATTTTCCAATGCAATTAACTCATGCATATATCGCCAAACGCTAGTTGCAGATTAAAGAATATATGATAGATTTCTAAAGGTTGATTACAGATTTCTAAAGGTTGAAATCAACTCTGCATCAACTGCTTCTATTTATTTTCGTGGCCATACCTACACATGATCTACACCACATCTTGCTAAGATACACATCAGTTAAAGATAAAACTCCGTCACAACTAAAAGATCATCCCCAATAACTTTTTGAATTCAAGTCAAATTCCAATATACCACATCTTGCCAAGATACACCCAATAACTTTTTGAATTCAAGTCAAATTCCAATTAATAACTTATATGTTCAATTAATAAATAAGATGCCAAAATTAGATAAAAATATATATACACCATATATCTTAACACAATATACATGTATATTATTCTTAACAATATATACATGTATATTATTCACCGATTTAACAACAAAAGCATAACAGAAAATACCTTCAGCCATTGGTCTAATGATGTCCAACAACGTCTTTGAAATTTTTTTGAAACCTTTGATTTCCACAATGCAATGGTGTCTAGTATTTGTTACGTGAAAAGGAGGATAGGGACTCAAAATATATATTCTATCACTTCATCACCTCTGCCTATCACAAAAGATGAAATTGATAAAGTATGGGCATTTTTGTTTGCATGGTTAACTGGTTAAACATTAAATTGACTATATTCTAAACAGGTGGAACAGTTGGAAGATTTCGAGAAAATCTTACAAAAGGCAGTCTTAAACGAGCATATCAACTTCAAAAAAATCATAAATTTTAATTTGAATGCATGCCAACTGTGTAAGGTTGCACCGTTTCGGAATAAGATTGTTTTTGTTGGGATATTGCTACTTTACTGTTGTTCTTTTTAACAAAGAAATGAATTGACCACAAGGAAATATTCTCTTCAATAGTCAAATTCAAACAATTAGGCTTATACTAGTTTTATTAACTCTATTTGACTGGGAAATCTATCAAATAGATGTCAAAACAGCTTTCCTATACGGAAAGTTAAAGGAGACACTTTACATGAAGCAATCAGTCAAATTTGAGGATAAAAATAAGTTAGACTATGTTTGCCTATTGCAAAAATCCCCATATGGGCTCAAACAAGTACCTAGACAATGGAACAAGAAATTACATGAGGTTGCTGTTAGTACGAACTTCACTAGAAATTCATAGGATTACTGCTTATACTTTAATGATCTAGGAATGACTAAAACAGTCTTTATGTTAGTCTATGTAGATGATCTTATCATCACAGGGAAGGACTTGAATAGAATTCAAGAAGTGAAGTCTGAATTATGCATTCACTTTGAAATGAAAGACATAAGAGAAACTCAGAAGCTTCTAGGAATGCAAATAATCAAACATAGGAGAGAAGGAAAGATTTGGCTTGTTCAAAGGAATTACATAAGAAGGATCCTAGCTCTAATATCACTTATGTTGGGATAATACTACTTTACTATTGTTCTTTTAAACCAAGACTAATAAAGATTGCTAATTTTGCAAATAATATATAAAATTGCAGAAAATAAAGAAGATCAGATTTACTTGGTTTAGCTTCTATTATTCTTTCTTTTAGCTTGAATAAGCATCTATTCTCCATCAATTTGATATTAGGAGGTCTAGGCACCAAAGTTCAAGAGATTTCTAATTTTGCAAATAGTATATAAAATTGTAGAAAATAAAGAAGATCAGATTTACTTGGTTCAGCTTCTATTATTATTTGTTTTAGCTTGAGTAAGCATCTGGTCTCCATCACTTGGACTTTGGTGCCTATACCTCCTAAAGTCAAATTGATGGAGAACATATGATTATTCAAGACTTGGACTTTGGTGCCTAGATCTCCTAAAGTCAAATTGATGGAGAACAGATGCTTATTTAAGCTAAAAGAAAGAATAATAGAAGTTGAACCAAGTAAATCTAATCTTACTTGAACTTTGATGCCTAGATTTCCTAAAGTCAAATTGATGGAAAATAGATGCTTATTTAAGCTAAAAGAAAGAATAACAGAAGCTGAACCAAGTAAATCTAATCTTCTTTATTTTCTGCAATTTTATATACTATATGCAAAATTAGCAATATTTATTAGTCTTGGTTTAAAAGAATAGCGATAAATATTATCCCAACAGTTTTATTTTTTATTATAAATATTTATAATTTAAAAGGTATTTTATATTTACTTTTCGGCTTTGACAAATTCTTAAGACAAAATTAAGCACTAGCCTTATTTCACGTTTATTTGACACCATTTAGTATTGTCTATGTTTCCATGTTTGTTAATGATTCTTGAATTTGGGCGAGTGATTTCAATGGCACTTGTATCAGATTAGCTCATATATGCATCTTTGTTCTGCCAAAATCTGTCAACGTTTTTATTTTTCTATATCATGTTACTTTATTGTAATCTTTTTCTAAAGTATAGCTATGAATACCCAACTTAATTTTGATTGTACCACAGCTTGTTCTTTGGAGGATCAAAATCTGCCCTATTTTCTGCATCTGCTTAATCTGTGCCAAAGGAAGGGGACTAATTTATCCAAGTTTTGCTTAGTTCACTCTAAAGAATGACCTGAGAGATGAATATCTCTATTGATTTCTTTTGGCGGTGCTTTCGATGGTTTATCCACGAAATTTGCGGTCTCTTCTTTGTCCACCGGTAATGTTGTCACCTGCAACCAAACATTAAAAGAAATTATCTTCCTACAACACAAATTAATATAGTAGTGAAAAGTAGGGATCATTTACTATTGGTAATTATTATACGAGTCAAAAATTAAAACAAAATGGGGGGTTGAATTAACGTGATTTAAAAAAATAAAAATGACAAAAATCGGAAATAAACGAAAATATTCAGATCTGGAAAATTAATAACAAACCTTAGTTTTGGGTCACTAACGTTATCAAACTAATATGGATCATCAATGTAAAATTAAATCCATTAGCAAACACTCATTGGGTGATGTTTTCTCTTAAGATTAAATTAATAGAAACATGTATTCTAAATACTTTTATTATTCAACAACTTAGATACGATCTTAAGTTTGATTGATTAATAACTTTAAGAACTAAGAAAGTGATAACCCTAATTGCCACTTTGAATTAGCAAAACTGAACTTCAAATCTTACTAATCTGACTGTAAATTAAATCAATCAATTCCTAGTTGCACCCTAGAGATCAATCAATTCAATCATGAAAAGCAATTCGGAAGACATATAATATTCATTAATGAAATAAACTTTATTAAAAAATCTCACACATACTAGATGATAACGTGGTTCCTTTCAACCAAAAAGAAGAATTTAACTACTCATAATAGAGGTAAAACCCAACAGAAGAATATCAAAACACATAGTCTTCATATCTTGTCTTTTTCAACCAAAACCAGTAAAGAACGTAAAGAAGATGTAACTCAATGTGCCCTCTTTTCCCTTTTATCGTTATCTTTATCAGATACACTCCCCACATAATCAGACAACATATCCCCACATAAAAGATAATAACTTAATTCCCTAAATAATAAAAATCCTTATAGTGTATCAAATCTATATTCAAATAAGATTCTATAGATAAAATTTTCCTTTACACGTGCTCATGCTTAGTCAACTTTTCTGCTAGCTGAGAATTCAAATTGTCTTTGTTTTCCTTGCATCTTTTTTATTAAAATTCATCTCCCATGTGTTGAAAACCATATGAGAATAATTAATAAACAAGTTCATTAATTTGAAATAAAACTTTTAACAAATTAAAGAGATTTATATCCAAAGTTAGCACAAAAATAACAGCTTATCCTCTAGCATTAGTGAGCCGGACAAGGACAAGCCACCGAGTCTATTGGTCTGTTCCATTGCTTCATGCTACTATTGCAGCCATAATTTATGATAATATGCTACAATGCACATCATCCTCTTGCTGCTGCTAAAGATTTTTAAGAATATATATGGTCTTCTTTAAGGGGGTTTTGAGGTAGATTTGGTCCTTATAGGTGATGTTGATCGTTTTGAATTTACTACCAGTAACCTCTGAAGATATGGAATCAATATTTTGAAATCGGAAGGTTACATATAACTTTTGTAACATCCCGTCACTGTCATTAAGGGTATTTTGGTTATTATGAGTCATCTTGATAGGTTTCTTTGCATTCATTGAATGAGCATGTTCTTGGCCTCTAATTGTAGAGAGAACATGTTTAATGCATATGCATTTATCCATAGGTACATGCATTCATGATTTCGGTATTTAATTGTAAGTAAGAATGATCGAGTTATTTGGCCCATTGGATGAGAGTTAATTGAAATTTAGTAATCGAGTGCAATTGGTGATTTGATCTGTTTATGAGTGTTGGTAATTTATAATGGCTTATAGGAAATTCTCGTGAAATTAGGGAGATAATGCGGATAGGAAAGTTTTGGGTGTTGATGGTGACCGACCTACTGATCGAAAGCAACGTCCAATGGCAATGGAAAAATTAGAATTTTCTTGATAGGAAATAATTATGTGGAACCATTGGGATTTAGAGTGAAATTTGGTGACTTGGAGACTTAGGTCTATAAATACTAGGTTTGAGGAATTTGGGGAAAACACAAGGCAATTTCACGTTTCTCTTCTTTCCCCTCTTGTGACTTGCGATTTCCTCCATTGGTAAGGATTCCTCGATTTTCTTTATGGATTCTTTCCTTGAGATGAGGTTAAGCGATTGATTGTTATTGGTGAAGGTTAGAGGCTCTGGGATTAGTGAATCGTTGAGCTTGAAGGATTTTAGGGTTTGGAGGATTTTGAGGAATCCGTAGCTTGATCTGTGATTTGGTAAGTTTTAAGAGCTTTGATGTTGTTATGGATGATTCTTCTTGTATTTATGGCATTTATTATATTTGATCGGGTGGTTGGGAGTGTTTATGGATGGGTTTTGTTATTGATAATTACCGTAGGAGTGCATAGGGTCGAAGTGTGGTTGTGGAGGTAGATTATCGATTTGTTGATGGATAGAGTTATATTGATGATTGAATATGCTAAGGTTGCGATGATGATGATATTGCTTGATTTATGTGTATTGAGTTCTTGGTGAGTTGCGAATCGAATCTGGAAATCTGGTGGTATGTTTAAAAGCTATGTGTTGGGGAAGAAGGAGGCGTAAGTAGTGGATTTAGGTTGGAGACCGCATTGACAACCGTGAGGAGCTTCGGCATGCGACTGACGATGAGTAGCTTCGACGCGGACGGCGGTGAGGAGCTTCGGCATGCGGACGGCGGTGAGAACTCGGCATCTTGAACGGCGGTGAAAGTAACTTCGGCATCTTGGACGGCGGTGAAGTAACTTCGGCATGCGGGACGAGTAGTGAGGAGCTTCGGCATGCGGACGAGCTGCGAGTAACCCGACATCTGAGCGAACTGCGGATCGATCGATCATCGGCGACCGACCGGCGAGTTGCGTATCGTTTAGCTATCTGCGGACGGCGACGAGCTTTGGAAGTCGCTCGGCGCTGAAGCGGCGATGGGCCAGGCGGTCTGCGTAGCTAGTCGGATGAATGGCGGTTTAAGCGTGCGGGCTAGGGCTCACGTCGAGGTCGACTGTGGCATGCGGGTGAGCGCCAGCGCTCCATGGTCGCAACCTTTGCCTAGTCGTCCGAAGAGGAGTGTTTGAGGCTTTTGGCATTGGGACTTAGAAATTAACGATTAAGGTGATTAAAATTAGATTTGATTTGAAGTTTAAATTGGAATTTTATGGATGTGTTAGAAGGAATAGGAAATTGCTATTGGGGATCCTAATTGAGGTAAATTAGTGGATTTTAGGAATGGATCAATTATTGTCAATCAACTCAATGAAGAGTCGAATTGGGTTTTAGCACTGGGAATCGTGGCGTGCATTGTACATTATTTCACCGAGACATATGCATTCTTGTCTTTGTTTTATTGGGCAATAAGTGATGGGTTGTACTTTATTGTTATAGAGGCACCGTTGGACCGTCGTTCCACGGACATTCTTTGGACTTCGGCGATGGCTTTCGGAAGATTCTGGTGAGTAACCTAGTTGGTTTCTCAAATTCCTAATTGCTTACATGCTCTACATGAATTACATGCAAAGATGAATTGTATGACTCTTTGTATGATTCTTGGCATGTATTGGATTGAATTGCATGTCTTTCTTGAACCGAATCTGTCTTTGCTACGTGATCTCGAGATGAATCTTTGGGCTTTTATAGCCATACATTGAACTCTTGAATCTGAATTTCTTGAACAACTGCATTGCATGCATAAATGCATGATCGAGATAATGGGCGTGTCCCAAGTTGCTAATTTCCTTTGAAAAGAGCCTAGTGCTCGAATCTTGTCTTCGACGGCTTAGCCCGAGGGAGAAAATCACGCAGCGTCCCTACTTGTTTCTTGGTGAGCACTTGGGCACAACATTGAATAAGCTGGAAAAGAGTCACATATGCATTGTATACACATGGTGATTGATTTGTGACATTGGTGATTACGTGATGACATGATTTCTTGTGTATTACGATATGATCTGCAAATTGTTACATACTCGTCAAAGCGTGAAATGACATTGTAAATGGTTTATCAACGTAAATCGTTTTATAATATCAGTATATGGCTATATGATCTTCGTTAAGTGAATACTCTTATCTTATGCATGCGTGCAGCGTAATGCATGATTTAGTGAACCATCGATGATGGTTTCTCACGGATTCATAAACTCACCCAAATTTGCAACCTATTTTTCAGATTTGTTAGAGCGGACTTCTAGCTCGAAGATCTTTCTTTCACGCCGTGCGGCTGCTTGGCGAGGTCGTGATGGCACATAGGTCGGTCAGTTGGATTAGTGTTTTGAGGATGACTTAGGATAGATGTTTGTATCAGTCTCTTTTTGGTTTTGTTAGGAGACTGATAGACTTGTCTATTCCGGATTGGATTACTGTACTGGATAATTATTACTTTGGATGTCAATTTGTTGATTACTGTTATTTTGTGATTTAAAATACTTCGATGCCATGGATTTTAGCGAAATTTTCTGGTAGTAAATCCTTTATCGTGGGATACGTGTCGGGCGACCTTGGGTTTCGATGTGTACCCTACGGTGAGGTATTACATTTAGTGGTATCGAGCATGGTTGGCATCTTTTGGGCATAGAGCATTATTAAGGTGGAATCAACGTGTAAGGATATGGCGATCAAATTTCTTATCTGTTTAGGTCATCCGTTATGGAGATCGAGTAGAAGCGACGGTGACCAAGAATCGGTAGGAGCTAGTAGAGTCCCTATGCCTCTCGGAGGAGTTACCTCCTCGAGTTCTGTGAGGCACGACGGCGGCGAGTGCGATCGGCTAGCAGCGGCGATTGATTTCTATGGTATACTGACCTGCGGAGGTGAGGATGGCAGGAGGGCTGGCGAGTCCTCGATCGGATGGGCTGCGACCACGAGGAGAGGTTGACTACTCGCCTCTCCTTCTTCTGAGGTCTGCATATCGGTGGTGGAGGGTTTGTCACGGCGTTACCACCGGGCCTGCACTCGACATGGGATGATTTTACGAGGGCCTTGAGGACAATTTCATGCCCAAGTCTGTCTGGAGATGAAGATGCAAAGTTCTTAGAGTTGAGGCAGGGACGGAATGGCGTGGTGACTATGAGGTTTGATTTAATGAGTTGATGGGCTATGTACGCGATTTCTCTCAAGGCGGCGGATCGTAGTAGATTTGAGGTGGACTCAATTTGAGATCACTTTTGGCGCCGATCGATATGAGCTCATTCTTGGTGAGGCTGCTGTTGTCGGATAGAGCATTGCTTCTGGCGAATCTGTTGAGGCCGGACGGGGACGACATAAGAGACCTAGTGATAGCCGTGGCGACCGACAGAGGCTCTGATGGCGACGAGTAGGCCCTTGGTCCATTTGGAGGGCAGACGGTGGATATGGGCGGAGGGCGGATTCGCTGCGCTAGTGGTGGTGGTAGCCGGAGGATCGAGACGCATCGCCCTGCATCAGTGAGCATTGTGGCAAGAGGCACGATGGAAGTCGATGGTTATCTGGAGCTGCTGAGTGCGGCTCGATGGAGCATTGGTGAGGCTGCTTGAGACATTGGGAGCCCATCTACTATGGTTGGTAGATCGACGATAATACCCGATCCAATGAGCCGTGAGGTGGATCATTTGGAAGATCGGCCGAGGCCGAGGCAGCGAAGGTTACGTAGTGAGGTCAGGGGTGAGTGGTGGCGTGATCTCGAGCGAGGTTATGCCATGACACGGCGGGAGGCCAGGACTCACCGGATGTTGTTGCGGGTATGCTTCTTATTTACGGTATAGAAGCATATGCATTGTTGGATCTGGATCCACCCATTCTTTTATTGCACCGCATCTAGCATGTAGGCTGCATGGGGATAGGCGGAGGTTACGGTATGGGTTAGAGGTGAGTACACCTCTAGGTAGTACAGCTGTATTGGAAGAGGTATGTATAGGATGTCGGTCCAGTTAATGGGCGGTGTTGAGTCTTGATTTGATAATCTTGGCTCTGCGGAGATTGATGTGATATTGGGGATGGGTGGTTAGCTGTGCATAGAAATTGTTATGGACATTACACCAAGGAGGTTGTATTGGATTCCCTGGACAGCCCGGGGTGGTGTTTAGAGGAGTCGGTCGGTCAGGTACTGCGAGGATGATATCCTTTATAGTGCCACGAGATTGATGCGGGGAGGTTGTGAGGCCTATCGGCTCATATAGTGGATTCTCGAGTTGGCAGAGATTGGAGGATGTTCCGTAGTGAGGGAATTTTGGATGTTTTTCCGAGGAGTTCTGGGATAGCCGCCGGCGAGAGATAGAGTTTGAGATTGATCTCATTCCCTGCATCGCTTATATCGATCCCTCCATATAGGATGGCACCGTGGTGGGCGAGAAGAGCTTAAGGCTCGATTGTAGGAACTTTTAGACAAGGGTTTATCGGACCGAGTGTTTCGCCATGGGGAGCTCGGTATTGTTTGTAAGAAGAAGGATGGGACTACGAGGCTGTGCATTGATTATAGGCGGTTGAGCGAGTGACGATGAAGAATAAGTATCCACTTGCCTAGGATTGACGATCTATTTGATCGATTGCGAGGAGCTCGGTGTTTACTAAGTTAGACTGCGATCGGGTTACTATCGGTTGAGGATTGCAGAGGCCGATGTGCCTAAGAGTGCTTTCCTCGAGTAGATGCGGGCATTTCGAGTTCTTAGTGATGCCGTTTGGGTTGACTAATGCCCGGCGCCTTCATGGCTTTGATGAATAGGATTTTCAGCCCTACTGGATCGATTTGTGATAGTGTTTATTGATGACATCTTGGTTTATTCGAGGATAGAGCAGGAGAACACCGAGCATCGAGGATAGTGTTGCGGTCATGAGAGAGGCGGTTGTTAGCCAAATTCGCTAAGTGTGAATTTTGGCTTGATGAGATCGTGTTTCTAGGACACGTGGTGTCGATGAGGGTATCCAGTGGATCCTCACAAGATAGAAGCGATGATGAGTTGGGAAATTAGAGGTATGCGAGTTGAGGAGTTTCCTAGGTAACAGTTATTACGGAGATTCGTCGAGGATTTTCGTTGATCTCCGCCTCGGCGAAGCTATTGAGGAAGAATGTACTGTTCAGATGGGTGAGGATTGCGGAAGAGCTTTAAGAGAGCTGAAACATCGGTTGACGCACCTTGCGGTGTTGGGTATTCCTTCCGGACCTGGAGGCTTTGTGGTTCTGATGATGCCTCGCTGTGGGTTGGGATGTGTATTGATGCAGCATGGGAAAGTTATAGCGTATGCCTCAAGGCGAGTTGAGGTCTCACGAGGTGAATTATCCGGTGCATGACTTGGAGTTAGCTGCGATAGTATTTGCTCACGAAGATCTGGAACACTTATCGTATGGGAGGCGTTCGAGATCTTCATGAGACCATAAGAGTTTGAGGTATCTGTTGAGTCGGAGGAGCTCGATTTGAGGCAGAGGAGATGGATAGAATTCTTGAAGGATTCTGTTGCACGATGAGTACCATCGGGAAAGGCCAATGTAGTGGCCGATGCTTTGGCGAGGAGATCGCATGGTATTGTAGCTCGATTGGATGGAGAGATTGCCTGATCGTCTGATTGAGAGCTCTTAATGCATGAGATGGATTTGGGGGCGAGGATGGAGCGATTGCTGCTGGCGAGGCTCGGGCCGATCTTGCATGACAGATTCGGAGGGTCGGGACCGGACCCGGTACTAGTGAAACCGATTGATAGAGTTGGATTGATGCATTGAGTTTGAGTTGAGAGATGGGACATTATGGATGGGACGGAGGTGTGTGCGGATATTGATGATTTGAGACGGGAGATCCTAGAGGAGGCTCATGTGGCCGCTTATCTATGCATCTGGTTCGACCAAGATGTATAACCACTTGAGGCGACATTTACGGTGGCACGGTATGAAGAGGCAAGTGGCGAATATGTGTCCGGTGTCGACATGTCAGCGAGTTAAGCGAGCATCAAGCTCAGTGGGAAAGTTGCATTCGTTGCCCATTCGGAGTGGAAGTGGGAAGCGAATTACCATGGATTCGTGATGGGGTTGCCTAGGACACCGAGGCAACATGATGCTATCTGGGTCATAGTGGACGATTGACTAAATCGGCTCACTTCTTGCGATGAGAGAGTAATACTCTCGTCGGTTGGGCCAGAAGTATGTAGCGAAGATTGCACGATTGCATGGGGTTCCGTTGTCGATAGTTTCGAGCGAGGATCGAGTTTATCGAGTTGGAAGAGCCTGCATCGCTATGGTACTCGATGAATTTCAACGCATTCCATCCTCGGTGATGGGCCAGTGAGAGGACGATCAAGGCTGATGAGGACATGCTTGGGCATGTGTCTTTGGAGTTTAGAGTGCGTGGGATCAATACTTGCTGATAAATTTGCATACAATAACCGATGTCGGAAGCGTTATTGGGATGGCACAGTATGAGGCCTTGTATGGCGGACCGTGTAGATCACCCTTGTGTTGGGATGAAGAGGGTCGAGATCGATAGAGGGTCCGAGGCGATCCGAGGATACAACCGATAAGATCTGATTGGTGAGGAGTCGCATCAAAGCGGCTCGGGACGAACAGAAGAGTTATCGCGGATCGGCATCGGCGGGTATGGAGTATAGTGTGGGTGATCGAGTATTCCTTGAGTGTCTCCTTGGAAAGAATCGAGATTTGGCCGTAGGGCAAATTGAGCCCTCGTATATTAATCCGTTTGAGATCCTTGAGAGGATAGGACCAGCTGGCTTCTGGTTGGCTTTGCGAGCGAGATGTCCCGGATTGCATGGCGTGTTTCACGTTAGTATGCTCCGATGGTACCGATCGGACCCGGCGCATGTGATTACGGCTCGGGATATCGAGATAGCCGGTGATATGAGTTATGTGGAAAATAAGTGCAGATCATTGGATCACGAGTCAAGCAATTGCGGCCGGGTGATTCCATTGGTGAAAGTACTTTGGAAGAACCACTCACGAGGAAGCTACTTGGGAGGCGAGGAGCATATGAGGCGGTATCCTTATTTATTTGTGGGACGGTATGAAATTTCGGGGACGAAATTTTTATTAGGAGGGTGAATTGTAACATCCGTCCACTTGTCATTAAGGGTATTTTGGTTATTATGAGTCATCTTGATAGGTTTCCTTGCATTCATTGAATGAGCATATTTATGGCCTCTAATTGTAGAGGAACATGTTTAATGCATATGCATTTATCCATAGGTACATCATTCATGATTTAGGTATTTAATTGTAAGTAAGCCGGACGAGTTGGTTGGTATTCGGTCGAGAGTTAATTGAGAATTTGAGTGTCGAGTGCAATTGGTGATTTGATCACATTTATGAGTGGTGGTAATTTATAATGGCTTATAGGAAATTCTCGTAAAATTCGGGAGATAATGCGGATAGGAAAGTTTTTGGGTGGTCGATGGTGATCGACCCTACGATCTTGAAAGCAACGTCGATGGCAATGGAAAATTAGAATTTTCTTGATAGGAAATAATTATGTGGAACCATTGGGATTTAGAGTGAAATTTGGTGACTTGGAGACTTAGGTACATAAATACTAGGTTTGAGGAATTTGGGAAAACACACTAAGGCAATTTCACGTTTCTCTTCTTTCCCCTCTTGTGACTTGCGATTTCCTCCCATTGGTAAGGATTCCTCGATTTTCTTTATGGATTCTTTCCTTGAGATGAGGTTAAGCTGATTGGTCGTTATTGGTGAAGGTTAGAGGCTGCAGGATTAGTGAATCGTTGAGCTTGAAGGATTTTAGGGTTTGGAGGATTTTGAGGAATCCGTAGCTTGATCTGTGATTTGGTAAGTTTAAGAGCTTTGATGTTGTTATGGATGATTCTTCTTGTATTTATGGCATTTATTATATTTGATCGGGTGGTTGGGAGTGTTTATGGATGGGTTTTGTTATTGATAATTACCGTAGGAGTGCATAGGGTCGAAGTGTGGATTTGTGGAGGTAGATTATCGATTTGTTGATGGATAGAGTTATATTGATGATTGAATATGCTAAGGTTGCCGATGATGATGATATTGCTTGATTTATGTGTATTGAGTTCTTTGGTGAGTTGCGAATCGAATCTGGAAATCGATTTGGTATGTTTAAAAGCTATGTGTTGGGGAAGAAGGAGAGGCGTGCGTAGTGGATTTAGGTTGGAGACCGCACAACCGTGAGGCTCGGCATGCGGACGAAGCGATGAGTAGCTTCAGACAGTGGACGAAGCGATGAGGAGCTTCGGCATGCGGACGGCGGTGAGGAGCTTCGGCATGCGGACGGCGGTGAGTAACTTCGACATGCGGACGGCGGTGAGTAACTTCGGCATGCGGACGAGTAGTGAGGAGCTTCGGCATGCGGACGAGCTGCGAGTAACCCGGCATCTGAACAATGCGGATCGATCGATCATCGGCGACCGGCCGACGAGTTCGCGTATCGTTTGGCTATCACGGCGCCGAGCGGCGAGCTTTGGGAGTCGCTTCACGCTGCGGGCAGCGATGGATGGGCGGTCTGCGTAGCTAGTCGGATGATGACGGTTTAGCGTGCGGGCTAGGGCTCACGTCGAGTCGACTGTGGCATGCGGGTGAACGCCAGCGCACTCCATGGTCGCAACCTTTGCCCTAGTCGTCCAAGAAGAGGGTGTTTGAGGCTTTGGCATTGGGACTTAGGAAATTAACCGATTAAGGTGATTATGGATTAGATTTGATTTGAAGTTTAAATTGGAATTTTATGGATGTGTTCGACCCAAGGAATAGGAAATTGCTATTGGGGATCCTAATTGAGGTAAATTGGTTGGATTTTAGGAATGGATCAATTATTGTCAATCAACTCAATGAAGAGTCGAATTGGGTTTTTAGCACCGGAATCGTGGCGTGCATTGTACATTATTTCACTGAGACATATGCATTACTGTACTGTTTTATTGGGCAATAAGTGATGGGTTGTACTTTATTGTTATAGAGGCACCGTTGGACCGTCGTTCCACGGACATTCTTTGGGACTTCGAGCGTGCTTCGGAAGTTCTGGTGAAGTAACCTAGTTGGTTTCTCAAATTCCTAATTGCTTACATGCTCTACATGAATTACATGCAAAGATGAATTGTATGACTACTGTATGATTACTGGCATGTATTGGATTGAATTGCATGTCTTTCTTGAACCAATTGTCTTCGCTACATGATATCTGAGGCTGAATCTTTGGGCTTTTATAGCCATACATCGAACTCATGAATCTGAATTTCTTGAACCTTTGCATTGCATGCATAAATGCATGATCGAGATAATGGGCGTGTCCCAAGTTGCTAATTTCCTTTGAAAAGAGCCTAGTGCTCGAATCTTGTCTTGTGGGCTTAGCAGGGAGAAAATCCTGACAGCGTCCCTCTTGTTCTTGTTGAGCACTTGGGCACAACTTGAATAAGCGAAAAGAGTCACATATGCATTGTATACATGGTGATTGATTTGTGACATTGGTGATTACGTGATGACATGATTTATGTGTATTACGATATGATCTGCAAATTGTTACATGCTCTTAAAGCGTGAAATGACATTGTAAATGGTTTATCAACGTAAATCGTTTATAATCTGTATATGGCTATATGATCTTTGTTAAGTGAATACTCTTGTCTTATCTTTGTCAGTAGTATGCGTAATGCATGATTTAGTGAACCATCGATGATGGTTTCTCTTGAGTTCGCAAACTCACCCAAATTTGCAACCTATTTTTAGGGATGTTAGAAGCGGACTTCTAGCTCCGAAGATCTTTCTTTCCTGCCGTGCGAGCTGCTGGCGAGGGTCGTGATGGCACATAGGTCGGTCAGCTGGATTAGTGTTTTGAGGATGACTTAGGATAGATGTTTGTATCAGTCTCTTTTTGGTTTTGTTAGGAGATTGATAGACTTGTCTATTCTGGATTGGATTACTGTACTGGATAATTATTACTTTGGATGTCAATTTGTTGATTACTGTTATTTTGTGATTTAAAATACTTCGATGCCATGGATTTTAGCGAAATTTTCTGGTAGTAAATCCTTTATCGTGGGATACGTGTCGGAGCGACCTTCGGGTTTCCCGATGTGTACCCTACGGTGAGGGGGCGCTACATCTTTCCTGTTTGTTCTACAACTCTCAAAGCCTTAGGCACTGTTTGGAGTCATATTCAGAATAATTAGTGTCTTGTAATGTGATGAAACATAGAAAATTCCCTTAAAAGTCTTGCCCTTCTCTCTCTCTAAGGGTGCAAGTTTCGTCATGCCCTTGTGCATGGTTTTGTTCTGGTAATCATTTTTCTCTGGTTCCCTTTTGTTTTCTCTGTTCGATCTGCTAGTTATGGAGCCTGCCTTTCAACGCTTACCCATTCAGGACAAAGAAGATGTTGAACTGGTGATTAAGGCTTCTGAGATAGAAGGGAGCCTTCTCGATTACAACTTAAGTCTGCTTGGCAGATTTCTAGGCAAAAGGAATATTAATTTCGACGCTATGGAAAGGACTCTTCTCAATCTATAGCGTCCCATTAAAGGCTGCTCGATCAAACCGTTTGGAGGGGAGGGGCTTTAGCTGTTCCAGTTTTTTCACATTGTTGACCTTCGAAAAATGATGGCAAGAGGGCCATGGAGCTTTAACAACTACATTCTCTTAGTTCATCAGATGAATGAGGGGGAGAACCCAGAGGATGTGGAGTTTTGGTATGCCGATTTCTGGGCTAGAGTACACGATCTCCCCCCGAGTTTTGCTTCGGAGTTGTTAGCGATCACTCTGGGAAATATCATGGGCACTTTTTTGGAGTATGACACGGGTAACAAGCAGCATTCCTTTGTTAACTATATGCGTATTAGAGTCTGTTTAAACATCACTGAAACACTTATGAGAACCAAGAAGATCCGCAAAGAGGGGAGTGATTTCTTTGAGGTTGCTTTCAGTTATGGAAGGATACCTCTCATCTGTTATCTGTGTGGTATCATTGGCCATAGCGAATCCAGCTGTGTCAAACTCACTGAGTACCGGAGGAGGAGATCAAACGGGAGTGGCTGGAGGAAATCAGATCGGAATTTCGAATTCAAAACAAAATCCAGCCAAATCAGTGGAGAAGAGATCCCGCTTCCTTTGAAGGCAGGTCCAACAATCATGGGATCTCATATCTGGGGGCAGACAGATCCAAGAATAATCAAGTCGTTAATATGTATTGATCTTTTTCCAGACAATTTAAATTTGCACGAAATGTTGACTTTGCTAAGATTGCACCTGTTGTCTCGGATATGGAAACTTCTGGTACTGCCGCGACGCTAGATACTGTTCTAAAGGAAAAGGAAAATACTGGTATGATTGTTGATGAAGTTAAGAAACGACCCTGGGAAACTCCATGCTATGGTCCCAAATTCGATGAGATGAATGACAGTAGACTTTCATCTTCATCAGCTTCAACCTCTAGCTCTACTGATTCACCAACGGGTGGGCTTGATTGTGAGACCCGCCGATTCTCATGAATTGCATCGCCTGGAATTGTCACAGCTTGGGCAACCCGCATGCAGTCAATGCTTTAAAAGATGTTTTTAGAACTAATAAGCCTCATTTTATTTTTCTTAGTGAAACTCTAGTTATGTCTAGCAGGATGGAGAAACTTTGTAGTTTGTTAAATTTTGATTGTTGTTTTAGTGTTGATAGGTATGGTCGCAGCGGAGGTCTTGCTATGTTTTGGAATAATATTTCTAATGCTTCTGTTTTGGGTTATTTGAGTAACCATATTGATATGGAGATTACCCAGTCTAATAATGTTAAATGGCATTTCAACGGATTCTATGGCTTTCCGGATTCTCATAGAAAACAAAATAACTGGGAATTGCTCAAAGCTCTCTCTCGACGTTATAGTTTATCGTGGGTTTGCATGGGAGATTTTAATAACCTCCTCTCTGTTGACAATAAGTTCAGTGGAAAGGACTACTCTGTTTCTCTTATGGATGGGTTTCGTGTGTGCATTGAGGATTGTCGTCTTATCGATGTTCCTCTTGTGGGCTTTGGATACACTTGGGAAGGAGGAAGAGGTTTGGATTCGTTGGTCATAGAACGGCTAGATAGGGCTTTTGTTACGTCAGATTGGATTGATCCTTTTTCTTTCCACAAACTCTATAATTTGGTTAGCCCTTATTCGGATCACAGTCCTATTAAGCTAATTGCTAGCTCTGAATTACCGGTTAAAAAAATCAGACGTTTCAAATTTGAGAATAAATGGTTGCTTGAAATTGGATTTATAAAGGTTGTGTCTAATGCTTGGTCATGAGGTAGGCATACTGACCTCTTAGATAGAATCTTTGCTTGTAGTGCGGCTCTTATTGAATGGAAGAAATCGCAGGACCACAATTTCACACATAAGATTGATACTTTAAAAAGGCGTATAGATGTTATTCGAAAATCTAGGGTGGATGATGGATTGCTTCTGCAAGCTAAAAATGAGCTCTCAAATCTTCTTGCGCGGGAGGCTATCTATTGGAAGCAAAGGTCTAAATTTTTTTGGTTTAATTTTGGGGAAGCTAATTCCAGGTTTTTTCATGCTCAGGCATCCAAAAGAAAACGGATTAATTATATCGATTTTTTGGAGGATATTCAGGGCAATACTGCCTCGGACATTGATCTTATGTGCTCTATTGTTATGAATTATTTTAATGATCTCTTTGCAGCTCCCTTAAAAGCACCGAATACTGAAGAGTTTGATTGTATTCACCAGGTGGTGACAGATAGTGACAACTTGTCCCTTCTCTCTCCTTTTAAAATGGAAGAGTTCAAGACTGTAATTTTTGAAATGCACCCTGACAAAGCGCCTGATCCCGATGGTATGAATCCAGCTTTTTTTCAAAAATGTTGGGATACTATAAGAATTGATATCTTTACTCAGTGTTGTTCCTGGCTCGACAAATGCGAGTTCCCTGCCTCTCTTAATAACACTACTATTGTCTTAATTCCAAAAAAAGACAAGCCTAGTAGTATGAAAGATTTACGGCCTATTGCCTTTTGTAATGTGATCTATAAAATAATAGCCAAGGTTCTTGCTAATAGACTCAAAGCTATTCTTCCTAGGATTATCTCTCCTATGCAGTCGGCATTTGTTCCTCGTAGATTAATTTTCGACAATATTATGGTTGCTTTTGAGCTTATCCACTATATGACGAACAAAGGGCGTGGTTCACAGGGTGATGTTGCTTTTAAGATCGATATTAGCAAAGCATATGACCGAGTTGATTGGAGGTATCTTGAATTTATCCTGTTAAAACTCGATTTCAATGTTAAATGGGTCAGATGGATTATGATGTGTGTTACCACAGTTAATTATTCGGTGGTTTTGAATGACAAAACTGTAGGCCCTATTGCTCCTAATCGGGGACTTAGACAGGGTGATCCATTAAGCCCTTATCTATTCATTGTATGTACCAAAGGTCTATCCGCCCTTTTAAGGAAAGCTGAGTCAAGAGGAGATATTCATGGCATTAGCAATTATCGGGGTGCCCCTATAGTTTCGCACCTGTTTTTCGCCGACGATAGCTTCTTCTTTTTTAAAGCTTCTTCAAATGAATGTAGGCATATCAAGCGGATACTCTCCACTTATAAGGAAGCTTCGAGTCAACCTATTAATTTTCAGAAGTCTGGTGTGATGTTCAGCTTAAATACGAAACTCGATGTTAAATAGGAAGCTATTTCGATTCTGGGGGTCTCTCACCCTATTGATCATGGTAGGTATCTGGGTCTGCCTTCTTTAATCGGGAAGAACAAAAAACAAGTGTTTGCTTTCTTGTAGGACCACCTCAGTAAGCGTATCCATAGCTGGACAAATCGTCTTCTCTCCCAACCTGGCAAAGAGATCGTCCTAAAGACTATTACTCAGGCTCTCCCTACTTTCTGTATGAGTGTTTTCCTACTCCCTAAAGGTATTTGTGATGATTTGCACAAAATGATGAACGCTTATTGGTGGGGTTCTTCATCAAGCAATCGATCTAAAATTCATTGGGCCAAATGGGAGAGACATTGTGCTCCTAAGAAGTTGGGTGGTATGGGTTTCTGCGATTTACACTGCTTTAACCTTGCTATGCTTTGTAAACAGGGGTGGTGTTTCCTTACTCACCCGAATTCACTGTCAAGTAAGTTATTTAAAGCAAGAAACTTCCCAAATTGCAATTTCCTTAACGCCACACAAGGTCGAAACCCTAGCCTAATTTGGAAAAGCATCTTCTCGACCAAGCATTTACTGGGTAAAGGGGCTCTCTAGCGAGTGGGCAATGGTGATTCGATTTTCGTGTTTAAAGATCCTTGGCTAAATCGTGATGAGGATTTCTTTGTGCGCTCACCTCCATTAAGCGGCATGAAGGATATGAAGGTTAGTAATCTACTTAACTCTGCAAATTCAGGTTGGGATTGTTTGTTTGTAAACGGGATTTTACCTCCAGAAGAAGCCTCTCAAGTCCTTAAAATCCCAATTTCTCCTTTGCTGGAGGCCGATCATTTTTGTTGGCAATTTACCAAGAATAGGGTGTACAGCATTAAATCGGGCTATAGAGTTGCCACCGACCAGTTTTCTCAGCTTTCTTCTTATGTGGTTGGAGGGCATTAGAATGCTATCTGGAATGCCAGATCCCGTCGAAGATCAAGGACTTTCATTGGAGGCTGCTACGTGATTTTATCCCTTGTAAACAAAGACTCTATGACAGAGGTGAATCTTTGGACGTTTCCTGCAACAGATGCGGTCTGGTGGAAACTGTGGATCATATGCTGCTCTCTTGCCTTTATGTTAGAAGTGTTTGGACTGCTGCAGGTTTTTTTTTGCAAGGTGATGATATTAAATCATGCATCTCCTCCGTGTTAGCTAGCAATAAGTATGATATTGGAAACTGAAATTTGGTTATTTGCTGGAGCATTTGGTTCCACCAAAATATTTTGTGTTGGGAACAAAAGGATACTCTTCCTAATGTAGTTGTGATTTTTGCGGATGGTTTTCTTAAGGATTGGTAAGAGGCTAAACATGCTTTTAATCAGATGCATCCGAACTATCATAGTTTTCCTCGTTCTCACTCTTGGTGCAAACCTGAGCTAGGTTGGTTGAAGTGCAATGTTGATGCTTCGGTTTCGAGGAGGGATAACAATTCAGGTTTTGGGGTTGTTCTCAGAGATGACCAGGGTCGGTTTGTGAAAGCTTTTTCGGGTCATATCATCGGTTGTGTGGAAGCTTTAATGGCTGAAGCAATTTCTATTAAAGAAGCGTTGGCTTGGCTCAAGAGTAAAAATCTTGACAAAATTGTTCTGGAGTCGGACTATTTAGAAGCAATAAATAATCTTCATAAGTCTTCTAGTTCTTTGTTAGAGGTTGGTGTAGTGTTTGCTGAGTGTTTGTCACTTATGGCTCACTTCCAACACTTGTCCGTTCAATGGACTTCGCGGAGTGCTAATAAAGCCGCTCATTCGTTAGCGAGGGTCGCTTTATTACATGCAAACCGTTTCGTTTGGGATAATATCCCTAGTAGTATTGTTTATGATGTTCGTTCTGATTCTTCCGTTTTTGTATTCAATTCTGAAGAAGCTTAAGTCCGGGTGTATAGGGTAAAGCCTATTGGCTTTGGGTTTAGTGGCTTCATCAGTTTTGATTTCTCGTTTTGCTTTAATGAATCTCTTTAGTTAAAAAAAAAGATAGTAAGAGGCACTCAATTAATAAGAAATTTCATTCTAAATTTTCTATTGGTCTTATTTAATACTTCTAAGAATTAATCCATGATTTCTATTTCTATGATTATTCTCACCTAACATTCCTTTTAGGAATCCATCTGAATCAAACTAGAGCACCATATAATAATATAACTTTTAATGGATATGAATTCTAGACATGGAAATTGTAAAGCGTATATTCAATTTCTGAGAAAAAGGGTCTAAATGAAAAAAAATTCCAAATTTGATTTAATAGAGGTCAAATGAAAGAAATTAAGGACAAAAGATAAAAATGTGTAAAAAGATGCATTTTCCTTAGTCTACCATATCGAAAAACTAAATGTTTCTTTAAAAAAATTATACGAACATTCATAATTTGTCTGTTTTTCTTCATATTTCACACTTTTGAAGCAAGCTCTCTTACTTTCTCTTCATGTGTACCATCCACCTTGAAGATTGGAGCATTGAACTTCAAGTCTTTAATCACAAGAACAAAATACGATAAAGGAAAAAAAAGAACTCCTGCTCTATAAAGTCAAATTAAATAGTCCTCTTAACACTAAGAACAGAGAAACATGCATAGCTTACCTAGTGGGAGCATTGAACTTGAATTAACTTCATTCAACTTTTTCCATCTTCAACTTCTTTTTGGGCATACAATGCAATGACTCCGCACTTATGGCTGATCTTTTCAACTTGCCAACTTGGACACTCCTGAAGTTGGAAAGTCAAATTTTACATAGAAATCATGCTCATCTTTTTCTTAAAAAGGGCTACGTCTTCTTCAAAGTTACCATGTTTATGAACCCATTCACAAAATTCTGTACTAGTCAAGACAACCATATGCTCTTTATCTGCTCTAGGGACATGTAATATTCCACAATCAGGGGTGGAGAAATGGTGATTGTCTCCAAAATAGCAATCAAATCTAAGATCTCCTTCCACGTCATACTTTACACAATCAAGGCACAGATAGAAAGCAATTCCCAAAAAAAGATGACTAAACCAATGAGAAGGAAGATGAATTTGAATGGAATCATAAATGCTTCGATACTTAACCCACTTTAGTATTCTACTTCCTGGATATATCATTTTAAAACGATCTTGACGACACAAATTTATAACACAAACTAATGATTATATAGATCCAAATAAAGAAAGAGAGAAAAGTTAGAGAATTACCATTTGATTTCTTCTAAAAGCGGTTAGATAACTCCTCAACAACTCATTTGCAACTAATTATCTAAAAGCGGTTAGATAACCATTTGATTTTTACCTTTTATCTATCCTCTATACATAAAAATTAAAAACTCCAAAATTCACAAATCTTATTACCTGTAGAGCTTTGATTTCGAGCATGATATTTCTAAAATTATCCTCACCTAACGTTCTTTTTAAGAATTCAACTGAATCATACTAGAGCTCCATATAATATAATATAACTTGTAATGGATGCCATTTTTTGGACGTAAAAATTGTGAAAACCGTAATTAATATCAGACATACAATTTATGGGAAAAAAGGGTCTAAATAAAAGCTTCCAAATTCAATTTAATAGAGGTCAAATAAAAAAATAAAGAACAAAAGATGAAAATTTGTAAAAAGATGCTTTTTCCTTATAAGTCTACCATAAGGAAAAACTAAATGTTACTTAAAAACATTGCAGGAACCTTCATAATTTGTTATCTTTTCTTCATATTTCACACTTTTGAAGCAAGCTCTCTTACTTTCTCTTAATATGTATCATCCACCTTGAAGATTGGAAGTTTGGAACATTGAACTTGAAGTCTTCAATCACAAGAACAAAATACGATATAAGGTAAAATAAAAACTCCTGCTCTGTAAAGTCAAATTAAATAGTCCTCTTAATAACAAAACTGAGAACAGAGAAACATGCATAGCTTACCTAGTGGGAGCATTGAACTTGAATTAACTTCATTGAACTTCTTCCATCTTCAACTTCTTTTTGGGCATACAGTGGAATGACTCTGCACTTGTTGCTGATCTTTTCAACTTGAACACTCCTGAAGTTGCAGAGTCAAAATTCACATAGAAATCATCCCCATCTTTTTGGGCATACAGTGGAATAACCCCCCACCTTTTGATTGCATTCTTCAATGAGCTTGTGAACTTAAAAAGGGCTACATCCTCTTCAAAGTTACCATGTTTACATACCCATTCACAAAATTCTCTCCTAATCAAGACAATAATCAAGACAACCATATGCTCTTTATATGCTCTAGGGATATATAATATTCCACAATCAGGGAAGGAGAAATGGTGATTGTCTCCAAAATAGCAATCACATCTAAGATCTCCTTCAACGTCATACTTCGCACCATCAAGGCACAGATAGATAGCAAATCCGAAGAGAAGATGACTAAACCAATGAGAAGGAAGGAGAATTTGAATGGAATCACCCATGCTTTGATACTTGACCCACTCTGGTATTCTACTTCCTGGATAGATCATTTTAAACTGATCCTGAAGACACATTTATAATACAAATTAATGATTATATTGATCCAAATAAAGAGAGAGAAATGAAGAGAATTACCATTTGATTTCTTCTAAAACCAATTAGATAACTCCTCAACAATGCATTTGCGACTGCCTGACATTTATCTTCATCCAAATTTAAGCAATTCCCTATAGCAAGAGCTTCCATTCATGAAAGTGCTGGCATGGATTGAAGCCTTGGGATATTGCTTATAAAAAGTAATTTCAACCGTGAAAGTTGTTTGATAGTTACAGGGATTCTCTCGAAAGTATTTTCACTCAAATCTAGAGTTTCTATAGAAGATAGAAAATTTGAGTCCTCAGACAATTCTCTTAATTTACAATTAGAAATGGTTACGTTTTGTACGTCAATGAAACTTCCTGGAAAATAAACACGCTTCCAGCATTGATCCATATGTAAACACTTGAGCCCTTTCAGATTGCCAATAGATGATGGCAACTTCTCTATGAGCTCTAAGATTTCATGAAGCTCATTAAAGCGTAAGAAACTCAGATTAATGTTTTCAAGAGATGTTAATTTGTTAAAAAAGTTGCCCGGAAGGCTTTCAAGCTCTTCACAAAGCATCATCTCTAATTTACAGAACTTTGCCGAGGAGTTCAACTGATGATGAAGGCACATGTTTTATAGCAGTCTCACTTAAGTTTAGCTCCTTTAGGTTGCTTGAAACTTTTGGGAATGTATTTAAATTTGAACAACCACTGAGATCAAGAACTTCAAGAGCTTCAAGAAATCCACTCCTAGTGTTTGGAAGATGAGTTGTGCTTTTATTGTTTACACAAGTGAGGGAACTTAACTTGCTAAACTGACTTCCACAAATGCAGGTGGGAACTTTAACAAAACTCCAAAAACCATTAACGATCAAACCTAATGCTCCATATGTCATTTGAGATGTCACTGAATCTTCCTGCACTTAACAAAAATAGCAAAAGATATTAATTAAATATATTCTAATAATAATTTCAATTTTTATCACAAGAATAATAAATGAAATACCTTGGCTCCTTTCCATAATTGTTTAATCTTGCTGTTGGGTAATTCAAGCACCACAAGATTTTCTGGTTGAAAATTACTTGGAAAATATTCCAATGGATATTCTTCCCAACAAAGATATCTTATCTTGTTAGGAAAAAAATCGAGACCATAAGAAAAATGTAGATTACTATTTTTATTAAATCTTTTATAAATTTTGAGAAACTTAAGATTAGGAATCTTCATAAACACTCTTGGGTTCAAATCTATCTCCCTTATCTTACTCACGTCAAGAATTATGCTTTCCACCGTTTCAGCTGCCTAAAAAATAATTGTCAAATATGTATATGAGTTACTATAACAATAAACAATAAATGAGAAAGTATATAAGAAATTATTAATAATAAAGCAAAATATTAAATATCTTTAAAATTTTACTTTATTATTAAAATAAATAATAAATCAAGAATTATAAGAGATAATTAATAATAAAAATAATATTTAATATCTTTAAAATCTTACCTTGTTCTCCGCAAATACTTCATAAATATCTTTAGGATCCCATAACCTACTACGTTGACTTGGATACTTGGCTTCTTGACGAACAATCTCCTTTGCCATTTCTTGTAACAAATCATGCATTATTAATCTGTCTCCGCAAACAGTCACAAGGCACTTGTCTACAAGACCATTAATTAAAATCTCTACATCAAATCCACAACTTTCGAGTACTCCCTTCACCACTTCTGCTTTATCACATTTGAAGAAGCATGCAATGTCAAGAAAGACATCCTTTTCCATCTTATTTAAGCCATTGTAACTAATTTGTAACACACTTTGAATATTCTTATCCAAAATTTTTGACAATTGATTCAATACACTTTCCCACTCTTTTTTCTTTTTCCCAATTAGTGAGGAGCCTAGAACCTTTAAAGTCAAAGGATTGCCTTGTGCATATTTAATCATTGAATTTGATAAGGACGCATAATCATCTCTCGGATAGTTTTGCTTGAAGGCACTCTTCATGAGAAGTTGAAAGGCTTCGTCATCGTTTAATAATTCAACTCTATATATAAAATCAGTCCTTCCTTCAAATACTTGCTTATTTCTACTAGTGATGAGAATCATACTTCCGGAACGGAACCAACATGGATCTCCAATCAAAGACTCTATTTGTAGTGGATCATCCACATCATCAAGAACGATTAACATCTTCTTGCGACCAAGTCTTGTTTTAAGAAATGGTCTAGGTCCAGCACTGAACATATATTTCACTAGATTTTTTTCACCCAATGTTTTTGAAACAAGCTCTTCCTGTAATTTCATCAAGTTGCCTGCTTCTGCTTGTTGCCTCACGTTATGCACGAAGCAACAACCTTTAAATTGATAGGACATCATATTATATATGACTTCGGCTATAGTAGTTTTACCACCACCGCCCATCCCCCAAATCCCTAAAAGACAAACTTCCAATGGCTTAATAGTGAGTACCTTCTTAATTTTCTCGATACGCGAGTCCATTCCAACCAAATTCTCAAAGCCATCCCATGTCATGGATTGGTTTAGTTTTTCCAAAATATCTTCAACTATTTTGTTAATAAGCATATGATCGTTCCTACCAATTATGAAACACAACAAAAATGAATGAAAAGCAAAACATACTTGATTAATTGACCATAGAAACTAAAACATACCTGAAGTCCTTAGAATCAAACCCACGTAGATTGGAAGCTATAGTTAAGGCATCCCTCCACCTTTGGACCTTGTGTGTATTCTTGAGATTTTGCTCATGTTTTACAAGAGCTGCTGCAACATTATGGGACTGTTTCTTTAAATGAGATGGATCTATCTCGTAAAAGATAGGTATGACAATTTGTCCATGGGTTTCATGGCATTCAATGATCTTCACAAGTTCATCTAGACACCAAGTGGAATGTGCATAGTTTTTTGAGAAAACGAGGATAGCAACAGTAGAATCTTCGATTGCTTGTGGAAGTGATTGGGGAATTTGTTCTCCTCTTTTGAGTTCATCATCGTCAATGAAGATTTGAGATCCATTTGGCTCAAAGCAGCGTTAAGATGACTGGTGAAATTGCGACGAGTGTCTTCACCCTGAAGTTCAAGAAGACGTCGTACTTGCATGGTTGAGAGGCAAAAGAAGTAGAAGAAGAAGCCATTATTGTTGAACCAAGAGAATAACTACGCCAAAACTTTCATGCAGTATTTAACATAAAATCCCTGACTTGAAGACTTGTCTTGATGTGATAAGAGTTGTTACTTTCAGTTTAATTATTGAGTTTAATTATAAGGGATGACTTGGTCCTGATTTGATAACGGTCGTTATGTTGATTTGATAACGCTTCGGACAGCTGGCATAGCAGAATAGTAAACTGAAGCACACAAAACCAAGCGCCACACTAAAGCAGCAAAGTCAACTGCACACTTATCCAGCCGACCTACCACTTAGACTTTTATTCGGAAGCACATGAAAATTTTCAACTCTATTTCATTATATATTTATATAAAGTTCATAATATAGATAAGATTTAATGAAACATTATATATGAGGGCACTCCTTAATCTGATGGAAAAAGCAAATGTATGTTGCTAAATTCTATAGTTGAAACTTGTTTTTTCATTTCATCATGTACGACATCATATCTGTTGTTTTCTCATTGGAACTACAACCAATCAACCAAGATTCTTTAGTTTATCTGGCTAATACATAAGGCAATTCCTAACTTTTATCTCATATTATGACATTTAGTTTGTGGTCCTCTATATATCAATCAATTAAAATTTTCTTTATCCACATAATTATACGGATCTGTTCGTATTCGAAAGTGGGACCGCCAAGAAAATCATGATGAATTCTGTCAAATGTTCGACTTTCCTACTCCAATGTCTACGTCGAAGATAGAAGAAGCTGAATGAAATGATAGGTCATTGCTTCAAGTTGAAGGAGCCTTCGTAGATGGCGTGACATGTACGTACTATGCTTTTTCTTTTTAGGATTCTTTTCCTGTCATTAGTTCCAACTTCTGTCTATTTCGTCATTTATCGATTGAGCTTCAGAAGTCTAACTAAACGGTAAACAAAAATCACAAGCATGCATCTCAAAACACAAGTTCATTTACGTGTACACAATATAAATGTATGTTATTCACCATATTTAACAACGGAAGCATTACAGAAAATACCTCCAACCATTGATTTGATGATGTCCAGCAACATCTCTGAATTTTTTTTGAATTTTATAACCTCTGATTTCCACAATGCGATAGTGTCTAGTATTGTTACATGAAAAGGAGGACGGGGACTCAAAATATATATTCTATCATTTCATCACCTGTGCCCATCACAGAAGATGAAATTGATAAAGTATGGGCATTTTCGTTTGCGTTGTTAACTGGTTAAACATTAAATGGACTACATTCTAAACAGGTAGAACAGTAGGAAGATTTCAAGAAAATCTTACAAAAGGCAGTCTTAAACGAGCATATCAACTTCAAACAGTCATAAATTTTAATTTGAATGCATGCCAACTGTGTAAGTAAGGTTGCACCGTTTCGGAATAAGATTGTTTTATTTTTATTTTAAATATTTATAATTTAAAAGGTATTTTATATTTACTTTTCGGCTTTGACAAATCCTTAAAAAAATTAAGCACTTGCCTTATTTCACGTTTATTTGACACCATTTAGTATTGTCTATGTTTCCATATTTGTAAATGATTCTTGAATTTGGGCGAGTGAGTTCAATGGCACTCGTATCAGATTAGCTCATATTTGCATGTTTGTTCTGCCAAAATCTGTAGTATAGCTATGAATACCCAGCTTAATTTTGATTCTACCACAGCTTGTTCTTTGGAGGATCAAAATCTGCCCTGTTTTCTGCATCTGCTTAATCTGTGCTAAAGGAAGGGAATCAATTTATCCGAGTTTTGCTCAGTTCACTCTAAAGAATGACATGAGAGATGAATCTCTCTATTTTTCTTTTAAAGGTAAATAATAAGAATTTTATTACTCCAAAGCAAGAACTTCAACAATAGGAGGAGGTATTTCGAACCACTCTCCAAGGCCGTAAGTGAATAATGCCCCTGTAGCTAAGACGTGGGCAGCAGAATTGCCTGACCTAAAGCCAAAAATGCATTTAGCTATTCTAATCTCATTCAATAGAGATTTACAATCACAAACTAACAAACCAAAAGAGAAAGAGTCTTCATAAGAGTCATCATTAATTGCTTGAACCACAATCTTTGCATCCGATTCAATAATAACTCTATCCCAATTCTGAAGCTTGACCCAACTAAGGACTTCTTTGATAGCGATTGCCTCTGCACTTTTAGCACTCATTCTACCTGGAAACCTCTACGATTTTGCAGCTATAAATCTCAAATTAGAGTCTCGTACAACAGCTGCAGCAGTCATGAAATTGGAGTTGCTTCCGGTGGCAGTGTCAACATTAACCTTCAGCCAACCCACTTGTAGAGGTTGCCAACACACCGTTCTTATTGCTGGTATTCCTGGATCAGTATCAGAAGCATGAGCAAGTCGCCACTGTTCCAAGGTTCTCTACGTAAAACAAACAATGGCATTGGCTGATCTCCATTTATTTTTCCACACAACTCCATTTCTACTCTGCCAGATTGCCCAAATTATCATCAGAATGGTATACTGTCGATCTTTCGATGCAGGTAGAAAGAAGGACACAAACCAGTCGAGCAAAGAAATTGTTCCTGGATGCTGCTAGATCTAGAGAACTCTCGACCAGACCTGCTTCGTGAGTGGACAGTCAAGAAACACATGTTGTAATGTCTCCTCTTCTTGATTACAAATCGGGCAACACACATTGACATCAATTTGTCGACTTCGTAACACCGATAAGCACGGTAATACACCATTTAGAACACACCAAGCACAACTAATCACCATTGGCGGAACCACACAGCTCCATATCTGCCTCCATACCTGCTCATAACTTGGCAAAATTGTATCCATAAGGGGACACAAGAGTTTATAAGCGCTCTTCACTGTATAGTGGCCTTTATACACCAATCGTCTCTCGCCGGTCATCTACCCAATGGTATTGCCATAATCCGTTCACAATCATGGCTAGAGAAAAGTGAGCGAATTAAATCAAGATTCCATGAAGCATTCTCCAACAAATCCGCAACCAAGAAAACATTTGAATCAGGGGGCCTTGAACAAACAATAAAAGAATTCTCCTTATCATTGAGCTACGGAAAGTCCCAGAGAACCATCTCCTACCTTCCAATGCATACCCCGTTGTAACAAAAAACGAGTTTCCCAAATACTTCGCCATAAATAACTCATATTGCTTCCTAAATCTGCTGATAAGAAAGATGAACCTGTAAAATAACGAGCTTTAAGAACACGAGATACTAGTGAATTAGGTTGAGTCATCAACTTCCAACCCTGTTTTCCCAAAAGTGCAAGATTGAACTCATGGATCTTTTTAAAACCAAGACCACCGAAAATCTTATTCTTCGCCAATCTCTGCCAGGACATCCAAGTAATTCCTTTCTCATGATTAACACCTTTTTCCCACCAAAACCGAGTCATGATACGTTCCAATTCAGTACATAAAGTTTTAGGAAGAAGAAATAAGCTCATCATATAAGTGGGTATCGCTTGTAACACAGTTTTCAACAACACAGCTTTACCCACCTTAGAAAGTGATCTTCTCTTCCATGCATTCAATCTTTTCTACACTCTATCTTTTATAAAACCAAATACCTCCTTCTTGTTCCTCCCTATATGAGAAGGTAGCCCAAGATAGGTACCCAAAGACTCTTTTTTTCGAAACAGCAAGGATGGCAGAAATAGACTCCCTCATTATACTTGGGCTATTTGCACTAAACGTTATGGAAGATTTTGTAAAATTAATGAGTTGTCCTGTTGCTCTCTCATAAATTTGGAAACACCTTTGAACTTCACTAGCTTCCTGTGCATTAGCCTGAAAGAAAATAAGGCTATCATCCGCGAAGAATAAATGAGATAAGACAGGGCCTCTAGTCGAAACTTTACATCCTTGTATTCTACCAGCTAAAAGTGAATGATCAAATAATCTTGATAAACCCTCAGTGCAGCTTATCAACAGATAAGGAGAGAGGGGGTCACCCTGTCTCAGACCCCGAGTAGGAATCACTGGTCCAATTTCAAATCCATTCTGAAGAATCTTATAACTAACTATTGAGAGACAATAAATAATGAGATCCACAAAACTACGGGCAAAACCCATTTTTACCATAATTGCCTCAACAAAAGTCCATTCCATGCGATCGTATGCCTTACTAATATCGATCTTTAGAGCTGCAGAATATTTCTTCCCCTTAGTACGGCGATGGAACGCGTGCATCATTTCAAAAGCAATAATATAATTATCCTGAATGCTTCTACCTGCTACAAAAGCACTCTGGGATTCTGAAATAGCTGAAGGCAATAAACTTTTCAATCTGTAAGCCATAATTTTAGTAATTATCTTCAAAAGTACATTGCATAAAGCAATAGGACGGAAATCACCCATTACCTTAGGCTCAGAATTTTTTGGAATCAACACAATTGCCGTTTCGTTCAACTCTCTAGGAAAATTGCCCGAATGAAGATAATCAATACAAGTTTGAGCTACTTCACCACCTATGATATCCCAATATTTCAGATAGAAACCTGAGTTAAAACCATCAAGCCCAGGTGACTTGTCTCGCATCATAGAAAACACAGCAGCTTTTACTTCTTCTACAGATAAGGACTAAGTAGTGATTCATTCGATCCTCGAGAATCAACTTCGGATATGTTCTAGAACCGCTATCATCACAAACCTAAGATTGAAAATGTTGAGAAGTACGAACTAACCACAGATTCCAAACCAGTCTCCCATGTTTGCCAACTTCCATTGTCATCCTGAAGTCGCTCAATCCGATTTTGCTTTTGTCTAATTGTAGCAGCATTGTGGAAAAAATGAGTGTTTAAATCACCTTCTTTAAGCCAAAATTCCTTCGCTCTCTGTTTCTAGTACACCTCACGTTGACATAGTAACTCAAAGTAGCTATTTTTAACAACAGCAAAATTATCCATATCCTCCTGAATCCTAGACCCTCTCAACAACGTCATAGACGTCAAACAATTATCCATCTCCGTCTTGTGCACATTTCGAAGGTCCTTACCCTAAGTTGACAACAATTGACTGCATCTCTAGAGTTTATCTGAAAGTGGTAGTTCCACGTTATGATTCGAACAATCAATGATAAGTTCCCGACAAGAAGCTTCCCTCATCCAATGGTTCTCAAATCTGAATATGTATGCTATAGGTCTAGGCATAAGAAGTCGTATTTGAAGAAAGAGAGGCAGGTGATCGGATGAAGAGATAGGCAAGACCAATGCACTTACTTGTGGAAATAACTACCACCAAGCTTCTGTTGTCAAAATGCGATCAAGCTTTTCTTCTATAAGCTGGCCAGAAGCTCTTCTGTGCTCCCACGTAAATTGATAGCCAGTCATAGGAAAATCATAAAGACCAACGTCTGATACTGCATCTTGAAACCCAAGCATAAGAGACAACGGTTGAGGTCTTCCACCTTGCTTTTCATGGCCATAAAGAATATCATTAAAGTCACCAAGGCATACCCATGGTTCCACACTATATGAAGCCAAAACACGTAATAACTAGCATGAATTTGATCACCTAGATTGGTTAAGTTCACCATAGAAACTAGTAACCCTCCAAGCACCCACATTAGCAATATCTACCAAAGCATCAATATATCTATCACATGAAGTAATAAAAGAAATAGTATTTATAGACTTCCAAATCAACGTAAGTCCACCACTATGGCCTCTACTGTCAACCGAAAAGAAACCATCATAATGCAAGAGATCTTTTATTTCATTAATTTTTGAAGAACTACAAAAAATCTCAATAAGAAAAATTAAAATCGACCTTTTAAGTCTAACAATTTCCTGCAACGAATTTACTGCTCCAGGGTTGCCAAGCCCCCGATAGTTCCAGCTTATGCAACTCATTTCTATCAGCAAGCCTGATTCACAGTGCCCACCGTTGATCTGTTTTTTGAACCAGTACCAAAACTTGTAGCATCATTGTCCAAAGTACTAGGCTCCTTTGTTTTCTTTGGCTCCTAGCCCATTCTTCTTCTTTTAGGGTCTATAATAGTAACACCTATATCCTCACCCTTCAGATGACCTCCACTTTCCATATCCATCGCCTCACCCATTTTCGAATTCTCTGATTCATTGCCAGCAGAATCTGCACCTTCCTTATCCGTTTGGCACCCATTTGAATTTTGAACTTCACTCATGCCAGACCTACCAATCCTGTTCTGCATGGACTCATCTCCCACCTCCATCGCTCCCCTCCCTTAGCCACCGTGACCTAAGAGTCATGGGATTCCAGTGAGTTGTAGCTCTGATAGACAGCCGAAGTTTCTGTGTAAAGGACCATTATTCTTGGTAAGCAGTAATCAGCAAAAATTCTCAGTATGCCCTAAATATGCACATAGGAAACAGACACAGGGTAACTTCTCAAACTCTAAAGCCATAGTAAACCACTCCCCATTATCCTTCTTTAATGCATTGATTGACGAATTGGCCTCCTTATATCCTGTCGATACCTCAATTGCATGAACTTCTTTCTCAACTTATCATAATTCTTAGGATCTGACTCCACAAACTCCCCTAATACATTGCCAATCTTCTCAGCCACATGCTATGACATAAATCCAAAATGCAAACCATGTACTTGTACCCACAAAAGAACCTGAAATAATGGGACCTCAAAAGGATGAGAATAATCGCCCATCCTCTCCAGTAGCAGTAGTTGGCTATCAAATGTCTAAGGGGACATCTCCATTACCCTACTCACATCCACTTCTTGATAGAACTGAAATAAATACGTGTCATCCTCCTCTTCATGAATCGTAACCCCCATGAAAGGCCTTCATAGGGATGCCAAAGTATGTTTCATAGCGTTGAAGTTGATATTCCGATCCAAATGAAAGCGTCCCACCAAACACATAAAATAATCAATTCCATCCTCCACGATCTCCTTCCCTTCATTCACCACTCCTTCATCCTCCTCAGCTTCAACAGAAAGATTGGCCATGTCGATAGAAATATTGTCAGCCATGATCGAACACAAGATAGTTAACAAAAGACAAAAGGAAACTTGTCAATGACAAGAGAGAGAAACCTCCTCTATTGATTTCTTTTGGCGGTGCTTTCAATGGTTCATCCACAAAATTTGCGGTCTCTTCTTTGTCCAATGGTAACGTTGTCACCTACAATCAAATATATAAAGAAACCAACTTCCTACAATACAAATTAATATAGTAGTAGAAAGTAGGGATCGCTCATACGAGGAATCTATTGGTAAATATTATACGAGTAAAAGCCTAAAACAAATTGGGGTTGAATTAACATGATTTAAAAAATAAAATGACAAAATTGAAAATAAACGAAAATATTCAGATCTGGAAAATTAATAACAAACTTTAGTTTGGTCACCCACGTTATCAAACTAATATGGATCATCGATATAAAATTAAATCCATTAACAAACACTCATTGGGTGATATTTTCTCTTAAGATTAAATGAATAGAAACATGTATTCTAAATACTCTTATTAGTCAACAACTTAGATACGATCTTAAGTTTGATTGATTAATAACTTTAAGAACTAAGAAAATGGTAACCCTAATTGCCACTTTGGATTAGCAAAACTGAATGTCAAATTTTACTAATCTAGCTGTAAATTATGTCAATCAATTCCTAGTTGCGCACCCTAGAGATCAATCAATTCAATCATGAAAAGCAATTCAAAAGATACATAATTGACCACACGCTGTTACGCTAGTTAAAATAAAATAACTAGACTACTATTATAATAGTGGTGAGTTTAGGTCGATCCTACAGAGTATGTGTAAAGTTTATGAAATAAAATTAACCGGTATTTAGGTTTAACAGGGGGTTTTGTTTTTGGAAGAAGAAAATAAAATGAAATTGAGAAATAAAAACAAAGTACAGAAAACATGTAAAAAATTTATAAAGGTGGGGAATTCAGTAGGGACCCTGTTCTTTGATTCAATCTCGGCTTACACACTAATTAAGCATATTTCATTTATTTGTCGTTCTTTAACCTCTCCTAGAAACTATTAATCGTGGGTTAACAATTAACCCAAGTTTTCTCTTAGGTTTTGTTTAATCAAAATACGATCGTTATTTAAACCTAACTACCAAACATCCTAGGATACGATCTCTATATTTAATTAGGTAGTAGCATTATGAATTAGGAAAACCGATTAATCAAGACAATAACCACATACGATGCATCATTTAACCTAGGTCATATCCCTAATGATTACTTAATCATTAGTCGTTACGCTTGAATTTCAACATAACAATTATGATTATATCAAAATTCTAGCAATGGGTTAACAATTTAGGATTCAATAAATGCATTAAAATCATCAACTCACAATAGCCAATCGGTTCATACAAAAATAACTTAATAATAACGAAAATCTGATTATCTATACACAAAACCCAAATCAATTAACATAGAATAACACAATCAATTCCTAATGAGAGAAAGAAATAACAAAATAATTAAAAAAAATACTTAACCTGGGTCATCGGCGTTGATGTCACCTCCAAACCGGCGTTGGGATGCCTAGCCCTTCATGAGTCTTTCCCGAAAAAATGTTTCAGCCCCCATTCCAATACCTAGTCAAAAACCCTTTGGATTTATCCTTCACGAAGCATTCTGCATTTAACGCATCCATCGAGCTAAACGCAACTCACACTACTCTTAGAACTGCACTAAACATAGCTCTCACCGTGTGCTCACTATCGCTTGTTGATTTGTTCCCGTAGATCCTGTGCCTCTGTTGTAGCTTCCCACCGCCTATTGATTAGACAATTTAACTTTGCAACTCCCTTAAATCCTTCTCCACAGCCTCTCTTATGCCCCTATCGAGCTCTTCGATGTTAAGTTTAATGCAAGATTAAACACATGCATTAAATGCAACATTAAATGCAGCATTAAACGCAACGTTAAACGCCAGGTCTGTGTGTTTTGCTTATTATTTGCTGCTCCTTGCTTGGTCAATGACACTGCCATTTTGCTTCATTCCAGCTGCTGTGGTTCCACTTCTTTTGGGATAAATTTGTTCACTTCTTGCTCCGATTTTCTTTGTCTTGCTCCATGAAGACAAGTATAAATTAATCTTCAAAAAATAACCCAAGTGCAGTTCTTTTGACTCACTTTAATTTTTTTGCTTCCAAATTGTACCTAAAATCATATATAAAGTTCCTTTGAAGCTTCTGTGCTTCCTCTAGGTCTTTCATTTCAAAATGAGAGTGCAATTCAGCCTTAACCTCTTGAATTTTATTGAAATCCTTCCCAGTGATGATGAGATCATCTACATAGACTAACATAAATAGTGCTTTATTCAATCCTAGATCTTTGTAATATAGGCAGTAATCATATGGGCTTTTAATGAAGTTCATACTAGCAGCAACCTCATGGAACTTCTTGTTCCATTGTCTAGGAGCTTGCTTAAGCCCATATAGGGATTTTGCAATAGGTAGACATAGTCCACCTTGTTTTTGTCCTCAATTTCGATTGGTTGCTTCATAAATATGGTCTTTTCTAGCTTTCCATACAGGAAAGCTGTCTTAACATCCATTTGATGGATTTCCCAATCATATAAAGTTGCCAGGACTAGAATAAGCCTAATTGTCTTGAATTTGACTACTGGAGAGAATATCTCCTTGTAGTCTATTCCTTCTTTTTGCTTAAATCCCTTAGCTACAAGCCTAGCTTTGTAAATTCTAGGTTCTGCTTTAGTTACTCCTTCTTTCAATTTAAACAGCCATTTATTTTCAATTAATTTGGCTTTGTAAGGTCTAGGGACTAAAGTCCAAGTTTTATTCTTCATTAATGAAGAATATTCCTTCTCACAAGCTTCTTTCCAAATTTTAGCATCTTTGCTTCTCACAGCTTCATCATATGTTTCTGGAGCTTTGTTTTCTACATTTTTAGCTATAAAACATGCAAATTCAACCATGTCTAGTTCAATATACCTTCTGTTAGGTATTTTGATTCTTGGTTGCCTATCCCTTGTGAGTTGGTAGTCTTGTAGATTTTCTTGTGCATCATCAGAAGGTGGGTGTAAAGCTTCTCCTTTACCGTCATCTTCTGCCTCTTCTCTCCTTTCTCCATACTGTGTAGTGCCTTATGCAGACTCCACAGTTTCAGATTGTGAATCACCACCTTCTTAAGAGTCTGGTGGTATATAAAATAAGACTGAATGGTTTGATGTCCCTAAATTATCCTGAATGTCACCTGGGAGGTCAAAATTTTGAGAATTCTTGTTCAGTAGAGGAAATTCATCTTTTTTAAAGATGACATCTCTGCTAATGATTGTTTTACAGGCTCCCTTTTGGAGTAGTAGGAGTTTATAGCCCTTCATACCTTCTGGATAACCTAGAAACACCCCCTTGACTACTGTAGGCTCTAATTTTCTCTCTTTTTGATGTGCATAGGCTACACACCCTAAAGTACTAAGGTGTGATAGTCTAGGCTTCTTACCACTCTAAATTTCCTGAGGAGTCTTGTAATCATTTGCAGAGGTTGGGAGCCTATTAATTAAATAGACTATTGTCCTAATTGTTTCCCCCATAGGGAATGAGAGCAACCTGAAGAGAGAAGCATGCATCTAGTCTTTTCTAGGAGGGTTCTATTCAATCTTTCAACTACTCCATTCTGTTGTGGAGTAGCTCTAATAGTCTTATGCCTTAGGATTTTATTTTTACCATAGTATTCCTCAAATTCCTTGTTGCAATACTCCAATCCATTATCGCCTAGCATTTCAATTTCTCCCGCTTGATTTTTCATAAGAGTATGCCACCTTATGAAAATCTCTAGAGCTTCATCCTTCCTCTTCATAGGGTAAACCTAACATTTCCTTGATTTATTATCAATTATGGACATAAAATACAAATTCCCTCCTACTGTGGGGACTTGAGCTGGCCCCCAGAGATCACTGTGAGCATACTCCATGATCTCTGTGGCTCTCTTAACTCTCCTTTGAAAAGCTGACCTGTGGTGCTTTCCTAACACATGTGATTTACAAAATTCCAACTTCGTAAGTTTTCTTGGTATAAGACCTTGCTAGAGAGATGGAGCAGCTTTTGTTCCTCAGATGATCTAACCTAGCATGCCATTGCTTAGTTGGTTCAAGGTTTCCATGTAACATCCCAACTCCCATAGGAAGGGTTATTTTGGTAAATTGGGATGAGTTAGAAGTATTGCATTAGGTCTCGGCATGAACTCACAGCATATAGCTTTTATGATTATGGATTTGGTTGTACATACACAGAGTAAACATGCATTCATGATATTCCCGGCTTAGGTTTTAAATTGTGTTTTTTGTTAAATTTATGGGACAATGGCTTTTGAAAAATTATTTGAGCGCGCCATTAAGTGTTTTATATTTTAAAGGATTTTAGAATTTTTCGGATTTTAGGAGAAAATTTCCGGATCGGAAAAATCGCCAATAGCGAACCCACGATTTTCTAGAATAAAATTTCTACCCAATGGCACTGTAATATTGGGTATATTAGTTTAGAATTGTAATTGGGATCATTTGAGTTGATTGGGTTCATTTTGATCTGGATTATAATATATTATGTTGACTTTCCTTTAAAGCTTGGAACCTATCACATTTTGCCACCAAAACCATTATTTAATGTTTTGTCTTCTTCTTTATCCCTCATCCACGAAGTTCTCTTCTTGTTAGAGTTAAAACACATTAATTTTGGAAGACTTGATCTCCTCTCATCCAAACCTTATTTTTCCCTTCCTGGTGAATTTCTCTTCTTTCTTCGTTGGTGGCTCCTTCTTACAAGATAGATTCTTGTTCTTTGGCTTGCTCTTTCTTCCTTCTCTTGTAAAGCTAGCTTAAACCTTGAGAAGATGATGATATGCATGGTTGTGGTGATAGCCATAAGGTTTTGGTAAAGGTTGAGAGGTGTGAGTGAACTTGAAGAAGTAAGGAATATCTAAAGCTTGAACTTGTGTAAGGTGAGTCTTAATGGTTGTTTTATGTTTTTGGTAGTTAGAAGCAATTAAGGGAAGCACTTATGCATTTATTTCATGAGGATAAAGGTAGGTTTGAATGGGTGTAAATGAATGCTTGTGTAAGGATGAATGAATGATGAATGAATGATTATAGTTTTCCTTGAATTTGGCTTGGTTTGAATTGAGTTTGTTAGCTTAGATGAATGGAAACCTTAGGAAGATGCATTGTGTGGTTGCTGCCAATTGTGTATAATTCTAGAAGTGTATGTTGAAATGAGCTTGTGGATGAATTAGAGGTAAAATTTGATGCTTAGTAAAGTGTTATAGATGTTAGAAGTGAAAGGAGTTAGATTAATGTTGCATGCTGAAATTGAGTTTTGAACCTATGGTACTGTTTTGATCATAATAAATTGTATAGGTGAGAAAATGAGGTGAGGTTTGTGCCCAAGTAAACTTTGAAATGTTGGCTTCATTTTAGTGTGAAATAGGTGTTGTTAAATTATAATGCTAGAAGGTCCAAATTTGGCATGGAAAGTTGCTGTTCTGTTGTCTGTGAACAGTACCCGCAAATGTGTTCAATGAATTTTCTGATTTTCTCAATTAATTGGTTTGGAGTTAGGAAAATGGTCTTAATGAAAGTTGTAGCCTATTAAATTAGCTTTCCATTGCCACTGATTTTGCAATTTTTCGAGTTGTATGTTAGGAGATATGACCTGATTACTGATGACTGTTTTTATGCATTGGCTGAAACCTAGCTGGATTGGCACATTTAGTGCACTTTCGGGTTTGGAGGAATTTTAGGAATTTTTGTGATTTGATTTGGGGTTTGCATCGTACTGAAGAGTTTTAGATATCAGATTGATCTTGAAAATGGTATATGGCTTATAATATTTGGAGGTCAGATGTGGGAAATATGGAATTTCAAAATCTGGACCTACATTGTGATGTTAAGTGTTGTTTAGGTCAGAAACTTGCATGACAGATTTGAAAATGTTAGAGGCTGAATTGGAGTTTGGTTATTTCAGGAAGAATTGAAGTTTGGGATTTTATCTTTTCAGGGATATAAAGCTCTGATTTTAATGACTTGTCTACAGGGAGTTATGTTAGTTATAAAGTTACTGCTCAAATTGCATAGTTTCAGGAACAGTAACATTGAGTGAATTAATTGACTTGTTTAGCAATGGAATCTGATTTTGGGTTGTTCATGAAAGTTGTAGAGGACATTGTGAACTGATTGAGCATATTTATGTGGTAATTTTTAGCTGATTAATCAGTGAGTCCTCGCATTTGTGAGTTACTGTCCTATATCTATGAGTTTTGAGTAAGCAGTATCTTGATGGGATTTTGACACCCTTAGAGGTCGAATTGATTTTTATGGTCTTCGAGAGTTGTAGAGCTTTTCATAAGCTTTCCAATGAGGTATAGTGGGTATTTTTCTGATTTGTGTGCTAAAAGTTAGAGTAATTGGAAATTAAGATTGAAATCTGGAAAAAAAAGGGCGAGGCAGCGGTGGAAACTCGCCGCCTCGCGAGGGCGACGTTTTGCCTCGCCCTCGCGAGATTGAGAGGTCGGTCGCGAGGCGACGCCCGCCTCGATTTAAGTGAGGCGATTTCGCCATGAGGGCGACGTTCTCGCCTCAGCGAGGCGGGCGCCTGCTTCAAAGATATATATATATATAATTATTTGTATTTTTGATTATTATTTGTTATTAAAAGGTACAATTGTTCTTTTGTCAATTTCTTTCCCGTCCGACGTCCGATTGACCTGATTCCAGAGGCATCGGATTCGTTGAATATTTAATTTCATTTTCTGAGAAATCGGGAATTTTTAGACGGGAATTTGACGTAGCCCCTATTGACGGAACTTGTAAACACTATTTTATTTAATTGGGGACCTATAGAGGTCCGAATTGCACCGTCGCCTATAGTTTTCTAATTTTAGACGGATTTTGTGGTGGAAAATTTAGATTAGGTCGGAATGCCATGAACATGCATTATACACGCTTTAAGGATTCCATGTGCATTATTTCGATCGCTTTAATTATACAATTGGTAATGTGAATTTATTTCAATCTATAGAGGCTCAGCTTGGACCGCTGCTCCACTGACGCTATGGAGACTTCCGCATTAGCGCTGAAGTTATTAGGTGAGTAACCTAGTTGGTTCCTCAACCTTTATGTGTTTACTATTTTGCAACTATGCCATGCTGGGGATAATGGAGGATTTATATGTGTTTGATTTGCTTGATTTGGACCATAGTGTCTCAAATATCTGAACCGTGATATAGAAGTGTTATGTATGAATTTCATGGGATTACCTATGAGTGTCTTATATGAATTTGGATCCGATACGCTATTGATTTGGATAAATTGACATACGATTTCATGCATAACTAAGATGATCAAGAATTGGCAACAGGACAGAAAGTACCCAACGAGAGCTTATAGCTCAACGTGATTGGGCCTCGAGCCCATTAAAGGATACTGAGCCTATGGCTCACCGAGTAATGCGCCTCTTAATGGGACAAGCCAGCGCCAAATACAACAATGTAATAAACCGAAAAGCGCCTCATATACATTTCATATGCATTTAAATTGGTTCCTCGACCGATATGATAATTTGTGGTATTATTGAATGTGATTTGGTGAAATAATTATGTGACTCTCTGTATATGCATGAATTGGGTGAACCATCGATGATGGTTCTCACCGAGTTCGCAAACTCACCCAAAATTGCAAATTATTTTTCAGACCGAGACAGCTTGACTCATAGCTCGGATAGACTTTTCCCGCCGTAGATTGAGTTGGCAAGAGAAGTCATGGCACATGTGCCTGGCCACCGGCACTTTTGAGGGATGACCTAGTTAGCTTTCTTGATTTGATTTTTTCGAGACATGTTCACACTTTCGCCAGTATAAATTATCGCTTGAGGATATGAAATGAGAAAGTTATGTCTTAAAAATTAGTGAATTCCATACTACCGCTTTATAATACATCGATGCCATGTGGAGTTGGGTTTGTTCAGAAGCGCCCTTATCGTAGGGTGTATCGGAATGACCTACGCTGCTTAAGACATCTCCTATGGTAAGGGGTGCTACATTAGGTGGTATCGAGCATGGTTTGGCATCCGCTGGGACTAGTATATAATTAGGCTTCAATTATCGTGAGAAACGATAAACCGATCGAGTTCTTGTTTGTTATAGGTCATCCGATTTGGTGATCGACAGATCAACCACCGACTGTGGATCTGTTGAGCTAGCAGAGTCCTCTGTGCCTCGATCTCGAGGAGTTACCTCCTAGAGTCCCCGTGAGACGGAGAGGAGATATGATTTGTCATGTAAGGTGGGGCCGTCGAATTTATGGCAAAGACATGCACTCACCGAGGCCGAGAGTTGGTGGAGAGGACGAGAGAGTTCTCGATCAGATGGATCATAACTCGATGAGAGGTTCGATTATGCAAGATCTCTTCCGCAGGCCCATTTTATACATGGTGGAAGACCTGCTCAGATCGGGAGGGTTCGTGATAAGGATCCCGCATGGTGAGACCGATTGAGAAAGTGAAGACCGATTCGAGATCCGAGTTTGATGAGAGATGAGACTTTATGGATGGGATGAGGCTCTGTGCCTCGATGTGGATGATCCGAGGCGAGAGATATTGAGGAGGCTCATATGGCCACTTATGCTATGCATCCCGGTACTACCAAGATGTATAACACCAAGCAACATTTCGTGGCTCGGCACGAAGAAGGTGTAAATGAGTTTGTATCTGATGTTTGACGTGTCGGCAGGTTAAGGCCGAGCACCGTGCTCCAAGAGAAGTTTATTCGCTGCCCATTCCAGTGGAAATGGGAACTAATTACTATGGATTTCATTATGGGTTTGCTTAGACGCCGAGGCAAGATGATGCTATCTCGGGTCATAGTGGACCGGCTGACTAAATCGCCCATTTTTGCCAAATGAGGGAGACTAATACCATGGATCGTTGGCCCGAAGTATGTGGTCGAGATAGTGAGACCGCATGGGTCCCAAAGGTCGATAGTGTCCGATGTGGATCCCAGATTTACTTGAGGTTCTGGCGAGTTTGCAGCCTCACATGGGGACTAGTCGAACTTCAAGATGCCTTTTCATCCTCGCATGATGGGCGAGGAGAGGACGATTAAAACTGCTGAGGATATGCTTCTGCATGTATTGGAGTTCAGAGAGCATGGGATCAAGATTCAGCCTCGATTGAGTTTCATACAATAACCATTTTCACAAAGAGTATCTGGATGGCACCATACGAGAGACTTTATGGGCGCACCGTAGATCGCCTCTCAGATTGGGATGAGGAAGGGTGAGGATGATTGAGGTCCCGAGCTGATTCAGATACTGCTGATAAGGTGAAGTCGATTGAGTCGCATCAAGGCGGCTCAGATAGGCGTAAGAGCTATGTGGATCAAAGATAGGAGGGAGATGGAGTATGATGAAGCGATGAGTTTTCTTACGGTGTCACCGTATGTAGGTGTACCGAGATTTGGCAAGAAGGGCAAGTTGAGCCCCAGGTACATTGGTCCGTATGAGATCACCGAGAGGATAGGACCTTGGCCTATCGGCTAGCTTTGCCGAGTGAGATGTCTCGGCTGCATGACGCCTTCCACGTGAGTATGCCCGCAGATATCGGCCGATCCGACTCATGTGATTCCGGCCAAGAGATTGAGGTGTCGAGTAACTGAGTTATGTAGAGAGCCGATCTGCATTGCTCGTCACAGATTAAGCGGTTGAGGAATAAGAGTATTCCACCGGTGAAGGTTCTTTCGAGGAACCACTGACCGAGGAGGCTACCGGGAGACCGAGGAGCATATGAGAGACAATATCCTCATCTTTTCGATCAATCGTAAGAATTTCGGGACTAAATTTTATTAGAGGGAGAATTGTAACATCCCAACTCCCATAGGAAGGGTTATTTTGGTAAATTGGGATGAGTTAGAAGTATTGCATTAGGTCTCGCATGAACTCACAAAGATATAGCTTTTATGATTATGGATTTGGTTGTACATACACGAGTAAACATGCATTCATGATATTCCGCTTAGGTTTTAAATTGTGTTTTTGTTAAATTTATGGGACAATGGCTTTTGAAAAATTATTCGAGTGCGCCATTAAGTGTTTTATATTTTAAAGGATTTTAGGAATTTTTCGGATTTTCCTGAGAAAATTTCCTGATCGGAAAATCGCCAATCGGGCGAACAGGCCGATTTTCGGTAGCGAAAATTTCTACCCAATGGCACTGTAATATTGGGTATATTAGTTTAGAATTGTAATTGGGATCATTTGAGTTGATTGGGTTCATTTTGATCCGGATTATAATATATTATGTCGACTTTCCTTTAAAGCTTGGAACCTATCACATTTTGCCACCAAAACCATTATTTAATGTTTTTGTCTTCTTCTTTATCCCTCATCCACGAGTTCTCTTCTTGTTAGAGTTAAAACACATTAATTTTGGAAGACTTGATCTCCTCTCATCCCAAACCTTATTTTTCCCTTCCTCGTGAATTTCTTCTTCTTCGTTGGTGGCTCCTTCTTACAAGATAGATTCTTGTTCTTTGGCTTGCTCTTTCTTCCTTCTCTTGTAAAGCTAGCTTAAACCTTGAGAAGATGATGATATGCATGGTTGTGGTGATAGCCATAAGGTTTTGGTAAAGGTTGAGAGGTGTGAGGAACTTGAAGAAGTAAGGAATATCTAAAGCTCGAACTTGTGTAAGGTGAGTCTTAATGGTTGTTTTTATGTTTTTGGTAGTTAGAAGCAATTAAGGGAAGCACTTATGCATTTATTTCATGAGGATAAAGGTAGGTTTGAATGGGTGTAAATGAATGCTTGTGTAAGGATGAATGAATGATGAATGAATGATTATAGTTTTCCTTGAATTTGGCTTGGTTTGAATTGAGTTTGTTAGCTTAGATGAATGGAAACCTTAGGAAGATGCATTGTGTGGTTGCTGCCAATTGTGTATAATTCTAGAAGTGTATGTTGAAATGAGCTTGTGGATGAATTAGAGGTAAAATTTGATGCTTAGTAAAGTGTTATAGATGTTAGAAGTGAAAGGAGTTAGATTAATGTTGCATGCTGGAAATTGAGTTTTGAACCTATGGTACTGTTTTGATCATAATAAATTGTATAGGTGAGAAAATGAGGTGAGGTTTGTGCCCAAGTAAACTTTGAAATGTTGGCTTCATTTTAGTGTGAAATAGGTGTTGTTAAATTATAATGCTAGAAGGTCCAAATTTGGCATGGAAAGTTGCTGTTCTGTTGTCTGTGAACAGTACCCGCAAATGTGTTCAATGAATTTTTCTGATTTTTCTCAATTAATTGGTTTGGAGTTAGGGAAAATGGTCTTAATGAAAGTTGTAGCCTATTAAATTAGCTTTCCATTGCCACTGATTTTGCAATTTTTCGAGTTGTATGTTAGGAGATATGACCTGATTACTGATGACTGTTTTTATGCATTGGCTGAAACCTAGCTGGATTGGCACATTTAGTGCACTTTCGGGTTTGGAGGAATTTTAGGAATTTTTGTGATTTGATTTGGGGTTTGCATCGTACTGAAGAGTTTTAGATATCAGATTGATCTTGAAAATGGTATATGGCTTATAATATTTGGAGGTCAGATGTGGGAAATATGGAATTTCAAAATCTGGACCTACATTGTGATGTTAAGTGTTGTTTAGGTCAGAAACTTGCATGACAGATTTGAAAATGTTAGAGGCTGAATTGGAGTTTGGTTATTTCAGGAAGAATTGAAGTTTGGGATTTTATCTTTCAGGGATATAAAGCTCTGATTTTAATGACTTGTCTACAGGGAGTTATGTTAGTTATAAAGTTACTGCTCAAATTGCATAGTTTCAGGAACAGTAACATTGAGTGAATTAATTGACTTGTTTAGCAATGGAATCTGATTTTGGGTTGTTCATGAAAGTTGTAGAGGACATTGTGAACTGATTGAGCATATTTATGTGGTAATTTTAGCTGATTAATCAGTGAGTCCTCGCATTTGTGAGTTACTGTCCTATATCTATGAGTTTTGAGTAAGCAGTATCTTGATGGGATTTTGACACCTTAGAGGTTGAATTGATTTTATGGTCTTCTGAGAGTTGTAGAGCTTTTCATAAGCTTTCCAATGAGGTATAGTGGGTATTTTTCTGATTTGTGTGCTAAAAGTTAGAGTAATTAGAAATTAAGATTGAATCTGAAAAAAGGAGCGAGTACAGGTGAAACTCGCCGCCACCATGAGGCGACGCTTGCCTCGCCTCGCGAGATTGAGAGGCTGGTCGCGAGGCGACGCCGCCTCCTCGATTTAAGTGAGGCGATTTCGCCGCGAGGGCGACGCCTCGCCTCATGAGGCGGGCGCCTGCTGCTTCAAAGATATATATATATATATATAATTATTTGTATTTTGATTATTATTTTTATTAAAAGGTACAATTGTTCTTTGTCAATTTCTTTCCGTCCGACGTCCGATTGACCTGATTCCAGAGGCATCGGATTCGTTGAATATTTAATTTCATTTTCTGATAAATCGGAATTTTAGACGGAATTTGACGAGTTCCTATCGATTTTAACTTGTAAACACTATTTTATTTAATTGGGGACCTATAGAGGTCCGAATTAATGCAATCGCCACCTATAGTTTTCTAATTTTTAGACGGATTTTGTGGTGGGAAAATTTAGATTAGGGCCGGAATGCCATGAACATGCATTATACACGCTTTAAGGATTCCATGCATTATTTCGATCGCTTTAATTATACAGCTTGGTAATGTGAATTTATTTCAATTGCTATAGAGGCTCATTGGACCGCCGCTCCACTTGACGTTATGAGACTTCCGGCATTAGCGCTGAAGTTATTAGGTGAGTAACCTAGTTGGTTCCTCAACCTTTATGTGTTTACTATTTTGCAACTATGCCATGGGGATAATGGAGGATTTATATGTGTTTGATTTGCTTGATTTCTAACCATGTGTCTCAAATATCGAACTGTGATATAGAAGTGTTATGTATGAATTTCATGGGATTACCTATGAGTGTCTTATATGAATTTGGATCTGATACGCTATTGATTGGATAAATTGACATACGCATTTCATGCATAACGCATGATCGAAGAATGGCAACAGACAGTGAGAGCCAACGAGAGCTTATAGCTCAACGTGATCGGGCCTCGAGCCCATTAAAGGATACGTGAGCCTATGGCTCACCGAGTAATGCGCCTTAATGGGACAAGCCAGCGCCAAATACAACAATGTAATAAATCGAAAAGTTGCCTCATATACATTTCATATGCATTTAAATTGGTTCCTCGATCGATATGATAATTGTGGTATTATTGAATGTGATTGGTGAAATAATTATGTGACTCGCAGTATATGCATGAATTGGGTGAACCATCGATGATGGTTCTCACCGAGTTCGCAAACTCACCCAAAATTGCAAATTATTTTTCGTGACCGAGACAGTTGACTCATACTCGGATAGACTTTTCCGCCGTAGATTGAGTTGGCAAGAGAAGTCATGGCACACTGTGCCTGGCCACCGGCACTTTTGGAGGGATGACCTAGTTAGCTTTCGCTTGATTTTCTTTGAGACATGTTCGTACACTTTCAGTTGTATAAATTATCGCTTGAGGATATGAAATGAGAAAGTTATGTCTTAAAAAATTAGTGAATTCCATACTACCGCTTTATAATACATTGATGCCATGTGGAGTTGGTAGTTTGTTCAGAAGCACACCTTATCGTAGGGTGTGTATCGGAATGACCTACTATGCCCGCAGACATCTCCTATGGTAAGGGTGCTACATTCCACTTTCAAATTTGATTAATTTAAGTCGAGCCTATAACATAGATAGGCCACCTCTCTCACTGCCTAATGATGACTTTCCCATCCCTTAGATTTCTAAGTCCATCTTTAGACCTAATTTGAAAGCCTTGCTTATCGAACAAGCTTTCGTAAATTAGATTTCTCCTTATTCCAGGAACAAATCTGACATTGCTTAAGATCCTTCTTTTTCCATCAAACATGTTGATAGAAACACTTCCTATGCCCTCTATCCTTTGCTACCCAGAATCTACCATTTTAACCTTGACAAAGGATCGGTTCAAATGTTGTGAACCATTCCCTATGAGGAGTTACATGCATAGTGCACCCTAAATCAAATATCGATTCCTACAAGGTCCTCACAATCCTCAGTCACAGCTAAAATTTCATCTCCACTGGAATCTTCAGGTTTTTTCACATTACCTGAAATTCCACTTTCAGTTGTCTTGTCCCTCTTCTTTTTCCTACAATCTCTTGCAAAATGTCCTTCCTTATCACAGTAGAAGCATGTCTTAGTTTTTCCCTTTTTCTTCTTTTCATTTTCACCTTCCTTAGGGTGTTTTTCCTTCCCACTTCCCTCCTTCCACTTTTGTTTCTTGCTGTTTTTCTTATGAGATTTCTTCTCATAATTATTCTCTACAAACATCACTTCAACCTCTTTTTAAAAGGATTAAACTCAACTATTTCTTCCATTAGAGAATCTAAAACCTCTTAACAGAAGTGATTCTCCACTAGCATGCTTAATTACCTTCTGAATGCATTAAATTAAGAAGGTAATGCCTTTAAGATCACTACAACTTTGATGTTCCTCACTTATTTTCTCATTTGTAGCTTCTAAATCTTATACTAGCTTAAAGAAATAATCTAGGTTATCATCTAAGGAGACTGAAGTGTTCATTTTGTAGTTTGCAACGTTGTGAAGACTTGTCATCTTGTTAAGAAGACACTTCTTCAGATACAACTCATCTAGTTTCACCCAAAGTTTCAGTAAAGGTTACATTCGCACTTTTCTTATCACTATTGGTGACAAGTGAAGCATTAACTTGCAATGAGCAAGTCTTTGCATCTTAACTTTATAAGATCAGTCTCAGGTCATACAAATCATCTATGGCTCTATAACAATCATAAGATTCAAGAAGAGGTCGATCCGAGTTTCTAGATGGTAAAGTCTTCGTTACGTAAAATATGTCCATTTCCTTGCCTACCATGATTGTTGTAAAATAAAGAATGAAAAGACTTTACTTACCGACTTTTCTTGATGAATCTTGATGAATCTACGATGATTGAAGCGCCCAAGAATTGCCCCAAGAGGTCTTGTATGCTCTAATACCACTTTTGTTGGGTTTTACTACTTTATGTTATCTTTACAATAAAAGAACTTGATGACTTTGTTAAATTCTAGGAATGTAAATGCTGAAAGTAAAGAAGACACAATTTACTTGGTTTGATGGTGTAAAACTATTCACATCCAAGGTTCCCACTTGACAGTGGTGGAGAGATTTCACTAATGCAGAAGAAGAAGCAAAATATACAGAGATTGAGTGTTTCTATAAACACTTGCAAAAAGAGTCTCCAAACTCCTCAGTACCTAAGGTCAGTACTCTAACACTCTCTGACTATTTTTATCTCTAATTTTCTCACTCTCACAATTGAATACAATGAAAAATTGAAGATTGAATTTTATGTTTGATGTGTTCTGTGACTGAAGTTTTTGTCGTTTTTATAGTTTCTGGAGAAGATGACTTTCAGATGTTTATTGCTTGAATCAGACAACCTCCATGTGCCTTCCACGGAGCCTTTAATACATCCCTTTGCTGTTCATATTGTGTTATGGTCATGCGTTTTTGTTGTCTGTTGATCATGCTAAACATAACAAGATAAAAGAATCGTAAGTCGCAAAACGATCGTGGTTTGAGCTAAGGTCAAAACATGTACAAAACGACTTAGTATTGAGTTTTAACACTTCGCACATGTAAGTAGACTTAGTCCCCACATGTTTTAGACTTTAGCCTTTTTTTTTTAATTTTTCAGCTCACTGATGCTTCGAGAAGCATTCTTTACCTTCTCTTTTTGACATCTCCTTCAGACACACACACACACACTTCACTTCTGCTTGTCTTCTATTCTTCTTGTCTCTCCTGCATTTGTAGGTTCCGTGTGTAGATTATTCGAGAATGACATTATTTTCATCACAATAACTTTTAATGGATTTGAATGTAAGACATTTTGTCCATGTCTCATAAAGTTGACTAACATTAATTGCAATTTTAGTTTTAAATAAATTACCGCTAAGTTACACCATTTGATCCCCGATAAAGATAATAAAGTGACCCAATAAATGATCTAGATTAATGGGTCAAGTCCGTAGAAAATGGATCCCTTTCATGTGGATTCGTCCATATCGCCTTGTGATAGGAAGCCCGATATGGAAGCTATATAAAGGTAAGGTCTCCTCGATTTACTCAAGAGAACATTCACGAGCATAAGGATTCTCGAATTGTTAGGAAGCTTGGAACTGAGGAAACCGAGAAAGGCCTTGCTCGTGAGTCGGTGAGCACTTTCTACTAAAGGCCCTGGAGATTCGGAGACATTTGGAGTTCTAATCAAAGATGGACCCAAAATCCAGTATTCCGCATTACCTTTGTTTTAATTTTTCATGTAGATCCGGGTACGTAATAAGGCTCCCACCACGCACTAACATGTGGTATCGTGAGCGTTACGTGATCGAATTGTTTGAAATGAAGGTTTTTCAGCTTTTTCATTTCATTTGGTTTTCCTTGGTTTTTGATTCGCTTTTCAGTTTTTACGATATAATTGCGTAAAAGTGGTTTACATAAGGTTAGTTATGAAAACAGTGTTAAAACGGCCCAACGGATCGAAAAACAACCTCCCAAATGTTGGAAACGCCCGACGTCGCCAAGCGTGGTGTCGCTGCGGGCCTGGGGCCCATTCAGACGGATGGCGCGTGCGATGCACGCAGCATTCGACACGCCACATCGCCTCCAATCGAAGCGATGTCACACGCTCGACTCGCAACTTGCACACCAACTCGCGTGGAACGGCGGTGCATGCCGAGCACGCGTCAATCTTGCTCATCCACGAGCGGACACGCGGCAATGGTGATGGAGGACACGGTCGATACGCAAAGGTCCGTGTGTTCTGCGATGATGCACGTATGTAGCTACCCCGAGGTGTTTTGGATCGCTCTGTTCAGAAATTTATAAAGTAACCTTTTTCTATTTTTTGGATTTATTACATTAGTGATAAATTAAAGTTTAACTCGTAAAATGAATTAAGGTATTCAATCCGATTTCATTGAATTTTCATGCTTTGACTTGTGATAAGTGGAGATGCATAAGGTCTCGTGTCTTAAGTCTCATTTTTAATGTTCTGGATTGCATGATAATCAATCGTAAATAGGAATTGAGACATTCAAGCCATTTTCAGTGAATTTTCGCAATGAACTTGCTATAAGGGAGATACATGATTGTCAGATCTCAAGAGGTCGGTTCAAGATCCGATGATGCACGATAGTCACTCTACTAAGATTTTCTTTATGAAAATCTCTAATGAAGTTTTTGAGAATGTCTTCAACACGTGGTGTGACAATGAGAATGTACATTTGATTTTGTATTTATCGAGGCTACATTGACACATACAAGATGCCCATAAAGAATGAGGATGACATAAAGATGTATCCCTGTGCTTGTGGACTTTTGGACGCTGATGAGAATGTAGTCACCAAAGGGCCTTTCAAGTCAAGATTCAATTATTTTGCTTGCATGTCGGGGATGTCTCTCGATTTTATGTTTGGTTATTCTGCCTAAAGGTGTTGGCCTTACATAAAATTTTGGGATGTACATAAAGGCATTAGATGGAGGGAGGTCGTTGCTCAAGTTGATCTATTCACCCACGTGTGTTAAGGTCACGAGAGTCGATAGTTTATACTCCGATCGCTTTTGTGTGAAAGTCTAATTGCATATATTATGTATTCAGCCCAAAGGTGTTTCATAATATGTGGATCGGATTTCTAAAAGATACTATTCAATGGCTTTAGTATCGCTGTTGTCCTAAATTAGTGCTGAATTAAAGTTTATCATCATGAAGTCACCTTTTCAGTCAACTAAATCAGTGTCGTCATTGAAACCCTTGCTGGTTTCAATATAAAGAATTAGACGAAGAATTGGATAGAGGATGTTTTGAAGGTTATGGAGATAGCTGTAGTTGAAATGGCCATATAGACTGGTAAGCCATCTCCAATTACATCCATGAGCTGTCAAGCTCATAAAGCAGCCTATGAAACCTAGAATCGATCTTTTTTTTAGAATCGATCGTTGTTGTCCTAAATTAGTGCTGAATTAAGAATACATACCTAACCATCTCGCAGTGAACTTCCTAACACGCATAGCGAAGGAGTTTCGTAATGTCTCCCAGAGGTACAGCCTCATCCGATGTTGAGACAAGTGCCTTAATGAAAGTATTATTCTCCATAAAATATATAGAGGAAAGGGAGTAATGGAGTACTTATCGAGAATAATTCATTTTCACAAGAGTGAAGATATTGAGACTTTAATGCTTTGATATCCCATTATGTCATTGAGGTGGAGAAACTCAAGTCGTTAATCCTACAAGATCGAAGCAAATTTTAAGGGAAGACAAAGATGAAGCTCGTTAAGTTCAAAGGTAGAAAGCTCAAATCTTCTCCACTTGCTGACGCAGGTCAAACCAGTCCTGGTAAATGTCCAAGGACATAAAGAAACTAGTAGTATGAGGTTTAAGGGAAGACTAAGACTATAAGGTTACTCTTTGGTTTATCCATTATGAATCTAATTCGATAGTCGTGATTAAGTATAAGTGACTATTTAGTGGAATATCTCGATCGTGGTGCTTCCACAATGCAAGAGTTCATATCTAGGATGAAGCCAAATAAAGGAAAGGAGGAACCGATAGTTCACAAAGAATAAAGATGTGGAAGTGATAAGCATATTTGTTCAATATTTATGTTTTAATTATGCCTTTTATTCCTCTTATCGATTTAATTATCTGGACTTAATTTGATTTAATGTTTCTCGCAGAGAATTATAATTTTTGCATGATGTAAAAATTAAGAGGAGAAATCAGCAATTAAACCAAAGATAGAGAAAGCGCAGAGGAATAATTCAAAGAGTGTCCAACAAATAAATTAAAACCAAGGAAGCAACCACGCCATGCTTGGGGAGGTAAAAAGAAAGAAGGATTTCATGTCAAGTGGACCCCTAATGGTCTAATCAGATTAAGCAAAGGAGAAAGCAAATAAAAGGTTCAAGGATTTGAGAAGCACGACCATAAAAGTTAAGTCATGCTGAAACACAAAAAGGGCCCACGAATTAAAAAATGAGACAAAAACCTAAGGAGCAATCAGTGGAGGATTCGCCAAGGACGACGCAAGGGTCAAGCACGTGTATAGGGGGATCAAGATTCACGCACGGCACAACAAAGGAAAAGAGGAAAGTGACGACATCAAGGAGCAGCACTACCAGATAGGAAAATAGGAGAAAACAGTGTTCCATACTGTGGACGATCTGATGCAAGAGGAATTACGCAGAAGCAAATTCGAGAACCGGAGCAATAGCAGTGGGACGCATCGGTAGAGGATTCGGGATTTTCGTGAAACAACAAAGGATTTATATGCAAGGACAAGAGCTGTTTTAGTGGAGATTTTCTTAGTTTTTCTTCTTTTCTTTATTTTAGATATGTTAATTAAGAACCTTGTTTTATTTAATTTTCGATGAGTAACTAACTGCCTTAGCTCTGGGAATTCCATTATTATGCTTTGACCGTAAGACTATTGTTCCTAATATTTGGTTTATAATATTCGCATCGCTTCGATATACCGTCATTGTTTATTAATTGATTCTCGCGATTGAGGCCTCGATTGAAAGTTAGTTAATTTACATATCGCCAACCGATTTATTTGGTGGAGTCTAACTGGTGACCGTGTTCGTGGCAATTGACACTAGGCATAGTACTTGTCTGATTTTGTGTGGAGGAACTTGCAATCTAACTAGATGAAGTATGAGTCTGTATGTAGTCGCTAGGGTTAGTGTTTCAGAGTTTATTGTCGTTAATTAATTGAATCTCGAGAGAGTCTCAAGGGGTTATTAATTAATTAGGAATAGTTCAAAGGAGTTTCATGACTATTCTAAAATTAAGAAGAAACGAGGGAGCCGTGAGGTAGTTGATAACCATAGCTAACCTATTATTAAACCAAAGAAAATATTTGAGTCGATGATCGGTCTAAGCATAATTAGGAATTTCCTGCTAAGTTGTCGCTTATTGAGTTTATCAATTTTATTTCATGTTTTGTTGGTTATTGTTTTATTAATTTATGCTAATCTTTTATCGCTTGTTATTTTAATTAGTAGTTTTAGTCTAAAACTTCAAATCCCTTTTTATTTAATTTCATTCGCTCTTTGGCATTTTAATAAAATCAATTGTTCCATTCTCTCGTGGATCAATTCCCATTTACCACTGCGGCGCAATTTATTTTCGTTGTGTTTGGGATTTATTTTTGGTGATTCGACACCTATCAAATTTTGACGCCGCTGCTGTGGATTGGTAACTAATTGATTTTGTTTTGTTTTATGCCTAGGAACATTCAGACGGGAGATTCCATCTTGACGACCCCGAGATCGAAAAAGATCGCCAAGAGGCTAAGGAAGTCGAGCAAACTAAGGAAGAAGCAAGGAAAAGCTAGTGGATTACAGACCTTCGCTGAGTCGGATACCAAACGGAGTAACGTAAGAGGAGATTGAAGTTGAACAGAACTGACGGAAGCTTAACCGTGACCACGCTGCAGATATGGCTTTTTAATGTACTCTCCAAGACTTGGGTAGACTCCACCAAGCGCCGGCATCCGCCGCATAGACTTTCCGTAACTTCAAGAAGGGTTCGAATTGAAGTCCGGACTCATCCACTTGCCGCCCACCTTCCGTGGATTGAGAACGAGGATCCCAATAAGCATCCGAAGGAATTTCACCGCGTCTGACTTCTATGAAGCCCGCAATGTCACGGAGGACCAAATCAAACCGAGAGTTTTTCCATTCTCGCCGCAGATGCACCAAGGATCGGCTCTACTACCTACCACCTGTGACAATCAACATTTGGGAAGGATGTCCCGACAGCTTTTAGAGAAATATTTCCAAGATCCCGAGCCGCCAACATAAGGCGTGAGATCTGTGGCATTAAGCATAAGGATTCGTAGAACCTCTACGAGTAATCGGAGAGGTACAAGAGAATTTTAGCAAGTCGCCCGCAGATGGCATATCCGAACAATTGATCATCCAAAGATTTCTACGAGGGTCCGATTCCAATGGAGCGCGAATGATGGACGCCGCAAGTGGCTGGAGCTATAGTCAAGAAACCCCACCAAGCCCGGAGTCGATATCAACCATGGCAGCAAACTCCCAAGAATTCTAAGGTTTCAACGTGATATACCACGAAGAGTGAACGAGGTAAATGTTACTTCTCAATGAGGTCAAATCTTTGCTAACAACTTTGGTCGAGAAATTGAATGTAGGTACTCCTCCACCTGCGAGAGCTGCGTGGCATCTCGTGACTAGCCTAGCTTTCACCCAACCGATGCATGCCCAACACTTCACGATGAAATATCAAGAATGTGAATGCTATTCGTTCCAACAGAGGCTTGATCCCTATTCAAACACCTACAACCCCCATTGGAGAAGCCACCCAAACTTCAGCTTATGCTAATGTACCAACCGACCCAACAGTAATCCACTATCAAAGACCACCACCACAATTTCTTTCTGTGTAAGCCTCTCAAGAAATTGTCCATATGTTAGCTACTAATACGCTAAAATTTCAACAGACATCAGAACTGTGATTTCAAAAGATAGAAAAGAGCATGAAGACCCTAGAGACTCAAATGAGTCGATAGCATCCTCCGTTAGCGTAATGGAGACTCAAGGCAAGCTACCGCCTCGCACACTGACCGAGGCATAATGTGAGCGCGATTTTCTTAAGAAGTGGTAAGGAATTGCAATCTCAATGACAAGAACCCTAAACGTGACCACGCCCAGGTTCCTGCAAGTAAATGTAACAGAAGTCGAAAGGGAGCTCACACGCGACCACGCATGTGATTCAGTCCACTGAAATCCTCGTAAACCCAAACTCTAAGTGGTTCCACCACCATTCCCACGTAGACCTGCCTGTAACAAGAAAGAAAAGGAAGATAAAGCATCATGGAGTTATTCAAAAGTTCAAGTAAACATCCCGCTCCTAGAGGCTATTAAACAGTTCCTGCTACACGCCAAATTCCTTAAGGAATTATGCACAAACAAGCGTAAGTTAACAGTAATGAATGGGTGAGTGGGTGAAAATGTTTCATTGCCTTACGTAAGAAATTACCTCCTAAGTGTCGCGACTAAGGTATGTTTTCCATTCCTTGCAAAATTGGGAATATTGGTATAAGTAAGGCTATGTGTGACTTAGAGCCTCTATTAATGTGATGCCTTTATCCGCTTATACTTCCCTAGGTCTTGGTCCATTAACTAGTACTGAGTTATAATTCAATCATGGATCGATCGATTGTCTATCCCAAGGTGTTTTAGAGGATGCTAGTTCGTTAATGGATTAATTTTTCCGCTGATTTCTTTGTTTTGGACATGGAAAATGATAGCTCGTCTGAGTCTTCTCGATATCTTGTTGGTAGGCCTTCCTTAGCACAGCTACCAAGGCAAAGATAGATGCATAGTGGTTCATTAACTTTAGAGTTTGATGGTGAAGTGGTGAAATTGATGTTTATGATGCCATGAAACGGTCAAGATGTGTCTCAGTGTTTATAAGGTTGATATCATTGAAGATTTGACTCATGAGGTTTTTGCTTTAAATTATGATGATGAGTTGAATTATGCTCGTGGTCATAGAATGTTTGTTGATGGAGTTAAGAGATTTACTGACGGTCTGAAGTTTCGATGATATACTTGATGAGGCCCCAAAGTCGAGCTCAAAACGCCCCCGAGCACTTGAAATATGCATATTTAGGTGACGGTGAGACTCTCACCGTGATCATATCCAAGATGCTCGATTGGTCCCGAAAGAGGAGAAATTAATTAGAGTGCTTCAGTATTGTGGAGGCAATTGGTGAGACCATTGCTGATTTCCAACATCGAGACGGACGGGTTAACATCAAACGAGGATCGCCGAGCCTAGGACGTTAAACAAGGGCGCTTAATGGGAGGCAGCCCATATTTTTATTTTTATTTTATTATATTTTTCTTTCCTTTCTTTTACTTCATTTTTGTGTTCTTTTGTCTCGTTTGTTTCATTCTTTCTTTGTTTTGATATTTTCCTTCCTTCCCTGTGTCTTTTCGTGAGGTTCGACATTGATCAATTTGGAGTTCTTGGATTACACCTGGCGGGAGTCCTCTATATGATCATATGTTGGCTCTCGCCCTCATCGAACTAGCTATACCCCATCAAGGGATGCCTAAACGAGCTCACGATAAGCCCTCATCTTCACCACTGCATCAAATTTCACATCCGAAAGCATTACTAGGCGCCACCAAAGACCATCGCCTCCCGGATTCGTGGAAGTCCTCGCCACTTTTTCATTTACTTTTACGCTGAGGACAACGATGCTTTAAGTGTGGGAGGGTGATTTATAGCTTGAGATGCATGTTGTTTTTGTTTAATGCATTACTGGGATATGCCCCTCCGCCTTTTGGTATTTTTGGACTTTTAACTGTTGATGCCGTATGGACTTTTAACAAAAAACTTTTGCTTCATTTTGCTCGATGAATTGCCGTGCCTTAGGTAATGGTGGATTGTTTTAAAGGAGTCTGAGAGTATGATTGAGTCCTTGTTGCTTAATGTTAATTAAATGTTAATGATTTTGTCCTATGTGTTGAAGTTGCAGCCTCGAAAGTTAAGTGGTTAGAATTTTAAAAAAATTGTGTGATTAATCGCGCCTTTCTTGCTCAGAGTCATGTTAAGCTTTGAAGTTGAGTTGGTATATGTGTTGAACTTTGATTGATGTGGGAAATTATGGGAGAAAGGGAATGAAGAATAAAATAAAAGGTGTTAGATTCGTTCGCCAATCACCAAAGGTGGTCAGTGAGCGAAGCCAAAAATCCGTCCAAGTGGCTCTGGACGAGACCGAGTAACCAAGCGATATTTATCACAAATGTTTGCTATCACAGTAAAAGGTCTCGAACAACTACGACGTGCGAGGCAACCAACTACTCCTCCGACACTCGAAAAAATTTTGCAAGCATACGAGTAATTACGAGTAAGGCTAAAGCCACTGGCGTCATGGATTGACCAGTAACCGGATGACATTCATCACAAATGTTTGCATTCACAGTAAAAGGCCAATGACACCCGAGCAATTTAAAATTTCTAAAACACCTAATTAAGTAATTAAGATTAACCCGATCTTCCCATGACTACTACATAAATTCGAGTTCCTCATATATACTAATCACCGATAAGTGAAGTGTGTTTTCTAGGCTTGATTGGTTTTAATTAAAATTCGTAATTCATGCACGCGCTTCAATTTGAGTTCAAATCAGGTCTTCTCATATGAGAAATTTGTTGCATTTCTTTGACATTTCGCTGATATCAGACAAGATTGCGCCTCATTCCTAGTTTACATTACCTTTGCGTGTTTCATTTTGTAGATTGGTTTTCATTGTATCTTGTCCTCTTTATGCTTGAGGACAAGCATCGCCTCTAAGTGTAGGGAGATTTGATAAGTGCATATTTGTTCAATATTTATGTTTTAATTATCCCTTTATTCCTCTTATTGATTTAATTATCTGGACTTAATTTGATTTAATGTTTCTCGCAGGGAATTATAATTTTGCATGATGTAAGAAATTAAGAGGAGAAATCAGCAATTAAACCAAAGACAGCAG